>JAFBJU010000621.1:0-138747 GCA_016785305.1 Colistium nudipinnis
TAATTATTGGATTTTTCACGACATGCTATACTATGATGTATTCAGTTTATTTATGCACCTACCGATTGTACTGTGCGAGTTTTTTTTGAGTCTTTTGAAATTTTTGACTTTTTTTCCGACATAAGGCTATATATAGTAAGGCGTTTTCTTTCAAATTATTGAATTTTTGATCACATGCTAAACTATGACTTTTTCACTTTTTTCACATCTACCTTACTTTTAGGTCCTGCCCAAGTTAATCTGCGAGTTTCGAATGTTTTGAAATTTATTTGACATTTTTGGACTTCATAGATTACTATAACATTTAATGTCAAATTTTGGACACATGCTATTCTATGATTTTATATTCCACTTTTTTCAGATTTGTTCAACTCTTCCCTATTTTTAAGCATGCCTGACAATGCTATGCACTTTTTTACCATATATTTTCTGATTGTCGACATTGCTGTGAAGGATTGAATTTTTTAAATAGTTTTGCCTTTTTTTTTTCAATTTTGGACGAGATACTATGATATGACGTTTTTAAAATGTTTGACTTTGTGTCTTGTGCATTTTGTCAAATTTTGGATTTTTTTTTTTTTTTCTTTGCTTTTTTGCCATTCATTGATGACACATTATACAAAGACTTATTTGTGAAATTCTAGATGAAATACAACGTTTTTCACTTTTTCTTGTTTGAGGTGTTTCACATTTTCGGACAACATTCTATACTATGACATTTTTGTCCAATTTTAGACGACATACTATACTATAACGTTTCCCATTTCTTTTTCGCATCCACCATGTATTTGTGCATTTCTGCACTTGCTGTGCCTTTTTGAGGTGTTTTTTTATTGTTTTACTTTCTTGACATTTTTGGACGACATTCTATACTATGACATTGTAATTTTTTTTCTCTTTTAATCATCTCTGTCATATATTTCCGCATTTCTGATGTTACATGCATGTTTTGATATTTATTCTTTTTTTTTTTTTACCCTTTTCACATTTTTGGACGACATACTGTACTAGGATGTTCTTGGTGAATTTTCGACGACATACTTTAATAATTAGTTTTTTCACTTTCTTTCACCACCTATTTCCATTATTTATGTTGTTTGTGCATCTTTTGAATATTTTTTTCACATATTCTACTTTTTCGACAATTTTGGACGGCAACGTATATTATTACGTTTTTTTCCAAATCTTTATGCATTTTTTTTATTATTTTACCTTTTGTATTTTGGGACAACATATGATGTTTCCGGCAAAAAATGTAAACGGCATAATATACTGTTAAGTTTGTCAAATAACATCAGAAATGTCAAAAATGTCCCGAAATGCCTTCCATAATTTGACCAAAAACGTTATGGCATTGAATATCATCCAAAATAGTAAAAACTTTCAAAAACATCAAAAATGTGAAAAATGCTTAAGAGGTGAAAAAACGTCTTAGAATTATCTGTCGACGAAAATCTCATTGCAAAGTTCATAGTATTTGGCATAAATTGCCCAAAAACATTAAACATGCGCAAGACATCCATACTTTAAAACTGTCCAAAACATGGGACAAAAAAGGCATAGGATGTATCATCAAAATCTCATAGTATAGTATCTCATCCAAAATGTTACCAAACACATCATAGTGTAGTATACTGTCCAAAATTTGACAAAAAAGTCATAGCATAGAATGTATAGAGTATCGTAGTATACATTACATATAGAAGTATTTCAATTTGTGCCTGTGGGTTAAATATGATGATTATTTTATGTGTTACAGATAAATGCTAAAATGTTTATATCTAAATGTGTATATTAACTTATTACCGTGATGCTTAAAACCAATTTATGAGAAATCAGTATTCCCCTTACTAATATGCCAATTTAGTACACATGTCTGTGGGGTATAAAGTTACTACTTTGGGTCATCCGTGAGTTTTTTTGTTCATAGCAATAAGTCCTCTGGAAAAGACTACGGTATGACACAACCATAGCAAATTAACAGCGAAAGAAGGACACATGCTTTCTTGTTTATCCTGGACTTACATTTAAATCAACATTTGACTGTTTGTATTTACAAGGCGGTTATCTGTTGTGACCAATGACTATACAAAGTTGTAAAGCAACAGTAACGAGGAGAACAAGTTCAAAATTAGAATGGTGTAAATAATAGAAAGGTTAAATAGTCACAATCAACATTTAAAAAAAATGAAAATGTCTTAAGTAATGTAAAGGGATGAGAGACGTAGGTTTTTTTTTTTTTTATAACAGAATACAATCAGAGATCTTTCAGATAATATGCTTGATAAGGACAGAGGCATTATTAATGGAAAAACTGGTCAAAATATCTGCTACAAAAACACGTTATGTCCAACATCTTTCAAGAAAGCAAATAATTATATTTCCAAATATGTAAAAAAAATACATGGCAAAATTGTTTTTGTATTCTTGACAAACTTTAGAAATGTGTGGGTGTCTATTTTGAAATATGTCAGTTGATAAACAATTCATTTCGACAAAATGGAACACAGGAATGGAAAAAATGCTGCTCCCCTTTCGGCCTATACTCTGACAGTTAAGTTAGCAGCAAACCTAGAGCAAACCTCTAAGAGCCTCGTCTGTGCATCAACACCCTTTAGCCTCCGTTGCACACAGTCGGGTGTGAGCCCGAGGCAACATTGCGGTCTGCGGGCTTTGGGGTCGTCCCATGGAGCCACCTTTCAGAGCCATCAACAGAAAAATAAATAAAAGTCTGAGATTTTATTCCCTCTCTTGCCTCAGGACCTTACTGTACCACCATGGTTACATGTTTATACACAGACAAGGAAGCCAAATGAATTTATGTTGAGTTTGCACTGTAGAGTATGAAGTATAAAATATTTGGTCAATATAAGAGAAGTGGCTGAGCTCATGAGGAGCTACTGGAAATAACCGGGTATGCATAAAACGTGTGTGTGTGTGTGTGTGTGTGTGTGTGTGTGTGTGTGTGTGTGTGTGTGTGTGTGTGATTGTACAGTACATATATATACAGTATATCTGCAGTTCAGAGCCCACAAACTACAGCTTCCTCATCCTTTCCTCAGTAAAACACTTGGTAGGTCACAAAACAGTAATTCATTGTCTGACAGCGGTTTTGTTCTCTGATCGTGGGGTGTAATTCCACACACAGGGCCAACTGGAGGTTTTCCTACAAAAAGAAAAAGAAAAAAAAAAAAAAGACGGCAAATAGGCGGCCGCCGTGAGCCCAGTGTTGACACATCCGACCAGCAAATAAAAGCAACAAAGCATCGTTGGACCTCAAATCAACACGCATAGACTCATGTCCAAAATGCATTAAACCAATCACCAGTGGACTCGCAAATGAAATGGCATTTCAATTCAATGACATTCATTTTTGGACATCTTCAAAAACACCTGCTTCATCCTCTCTGCTCAAAATACAGTTCATGCAGGACTGCTGCTGGAAAGCATTGCCCTGTATCGGAGAAAGAATTCAGAGGATCACTTGCGCTAACTGTGGGGATAATTTAGAGCCTAACTGATAAACATTCGTCTCGGACTACGTACACTGACAGTGCACACACCCTGAATATTTATCAAGAAATTTCACTCGAAACCACAACTGTCAACTCATTGGAAGCACAACAGGAAAAATCAACGGATCACAAACAAGGCCAGTTGTGCCATCCTCAGAACCACAGCAGGGTTAAGTCATACATGCGGCCGTGAACAATCGCTCTGCTCTGCTTATGTGTTAATGTCAAATGTATTATGTATTATAAAACTGGCATGATTTATGAACTGCAGCGCTTTACCTAGAGACGGTGGAGAGTAAACTTTGGTTGGTGCTGGTGAACAAGCACGGGCTTGTGGGGAGACGTTCGAGAAGCTCTTTTACTGACTTTACTGACTGGCTTTTTTTTTTTTTAATGCCCCAACAGGAATTAATGTGATTACCTAACATACTTTTTTTGATTATACATTTTCTAATTTAAATGTTGACTAATGACAGCACTGACTTGCCAACATGAGCGAGGGGTGCATGGATAGTGAGTTGAAGAGTGTAAAACCAGACAGCTGAGACTGAGCTAAGACGTCAGAGAATCCCTCTGAACTGTACGAGCGCCTGCCATGTCTGCTTTTCCATTTTTCTACTCCTGGTAAATACAAGATTTGCTGATCAGACTGATCTGCTGTGATTTAAAAGGCATCCCCGATGGAGCGTATGTGATGGAGGAAAGCTTTGCTCAAGAAGAAATTGTAAATTGTAAAGACTATTTCGGTGAGTAAGGGGTAATTTGTTACTTTTTGAAAAACCTCCCACTTTTCAAACACTCCTCAGCAAATAGCACTCACTGGTTATAGCATCTATGCCAACCTGCAGATACATTTACCTGTATCTCCAGAGAACCATAATTCCAGCCTTAAACTATTAAATGCAATGCAAGACTGTCATTCACCAATTCAAAATGTTGTACGTGTTAGAAATGAAATAGCACAAACCAACCCAGCTGGGAATCGGAACCCAAATAATCTCAGACACTTGACATTTCACACATAAACATCTTGTAACTTGTGACCGAGTGCCAGGTCTCTTGATGAGTCATGAGCAGAGCCCCTTTTACAACCATTTTCCCTTTAATTTCCTGTCTGGATGACCCCAACCCCCCCGGAGGGTAGCTTGTAACACAGCCCCAGCTCGGTTTGGACACTATCACGGCTTCATTTGGAGACAGGATGTTTAACTGGACCGCCTGGAGGGGGTCATGTGGGGGTAAGCCTGAGGTGACTCTCCCCAGATGGTGCAACAGCAACGATGCATTCGTCTTGGTGTGTAGATAGTGATAAAATCTGCTAAAAACCTAATCCTCATCACTGATCACTGAGTGTAAAAAAGAAAAACTCATAAAACCAACGGGTGATTACTACAGTTTTTCTAAAGATAGAGAACTAAATGATGCATTGTGGGTCGAGCAAATGTTTTGGCCTCTTAGCCTTATGAACATTATGGTGAACCACTGGGGGAACAGGGGGATTTAAAAACAGATCTTTAGCTCAGCTGTTAAGTTTGTGTTTTTGGAACATTTGGTTTTCAGCCAACAGTGATGCGATGCAAGTGCTTCAGTAAGAAAAAGCTCCCAATTGTTTTTTAGCTCAGATTGTATCTACACTGTGTCTTTCAGATGCAATAGTGAAAGTCTTTCCTTCTCTTTTGATTCAACGGAGTAAAATCCTCATTTTCCATCCTAGTGGGATGCTTCCTAGGTGCTACGTGAAAAGCAGGCGAAATATTGCTCCAGATATTTGCAGCCACCACAGTAAAGGAATTACAACGTTAAAAAAAAAGAAGCCTGCTATTGTTGCAAAGACTTTGAAATATGAGGGTTGCTAGGAGCTTCTTTTCAACGTTTTATTGGCCCAGGCCACCCATTTCCAAAATACCTTGCTCCTCAAGTTCTCATTAAAGCTAAAATTACACCAGTTAAAGGCTTATAAACGACTACATCGCAGTAGATTTACAGTGGAAGCTCAGCTCCTGAAAGCCATTCCTGTTTCCCTGGACAAGTCTCTCCGCACCGGCAGTGGAGCAACACTCTGAGCCTCGGAACCGCTGAGCCACAGCTATACTTAGCTGGGATAAAGATGACAGTAATTATCAGGTTTTCCACCACCATACCTGCGCTAATGGAATCCCTACCACACCGTACACACCTGTCCTCGCACACCTAAGTACAACCCTCCTGCGGTGCAGCAATTCTTCAGCTCAAATGACAGATGCTTCCATACCAGGGCGAGGTCTAGAAATACATGGCCAGTGGGTAGGGAAATGCTTTAAGTCTTGGTGAAGGGGGACAATATGCTGGTCCACTTCTATCTACAGTATACATATCTGAGAAAATGACAAAGGTCCCATTTCAAAGGTCGTGGCTAAAAGTTTAAGATCCATTTCCAGTTTTAATACATTTAAATCTATTTTCAGATGACTTTTTCAAATTTTTGTTTTGTGGTTTCCGTCAGTGGTTTGTTTTACTAGGCCTTTTCCCCCGTGCTTCATGAGGTCATTGTATCCGAGTTACAGCCCTGCCCTGGGTCACGGGTCGGTCCGGTTCACGCTGAGGCCCTCATGTGACTGTTGATGTTGTTTTGGAATCCAGCAGTGCCGGACCTGGAGTGCTCAAATGTTGTTAACAAAAATTGGAAAGTAATAAATGAGGAGTGGGAGATGGAGAAAAAGAAAGAAATGAAAGTGGACTCTACATGAAGTAAGTGGCGAAACAAAAAGAAGGAGAGCTGGTGCCAATTGTTGTCGGTCATGGCTGCCCCACCGAGGACAGTTTTTTTTTTATTCTGAACTTGTGAGTTGCTGAGTCATAAATCACTGCATGATTCAGTCAAGGGTTATGCCGTTTGGAGCCTCCGCTGGCTAACAGAGCCACGGACTCAAGCAGACCTACAATAAAAGCCATGGCTGTTAAATTGTGTGTGTACTTTTGAAGCTAGAGAATTTCATAACAAGAGCAAACATTAGTTGAACAAAAAAAAAAGGGGAGGGAAAAATAAAAACTTTGGCCTTCAGAGTTATTAGCCATTTTTCCACTAAAAAGACACATGTGCCGCTGGACACCAGTCCCTCCACTCTAACCACGCTGGCCCGAAGAACAGGCGTCAACTGCCTGCATCCTGGCGCAGTGATAATACCTGCAATAACCACAGAGACGTAAAACTGACAGAGGACGGATGCTACACTGTATTCATCTCTTTTGACATGTGTAACCGCGCGTGCAGTTCTCGCCGCTTTTATGATATGGTGCTATAATTGTAGACACTTAGCCCCACCGCAGCGCTTTTGTCTGCAGCTCCCTGGCTGCAGACGCTCCTCAGCTGAAACAATAAAGGGATCAATGGTCTGCTTTTCTTCTCCTCTCCATGCCAAAATTTGTACTGACCTGTTTTATTTTACCCCGCCCCCCCGTGCACCGCCTCCTCCTCCTCCTCCTCCTCCTCCCTCTGTCGTGTGACTGCTTCATGTGCTCGTTTTCCAGACACGTGAGGAATCTAATTCTGCTTCTTATTACGTTTGACCACAGTGACCCTGCCATGTAATCGAGCCAGCATGTCCCTTCCCAAAACAGGAAACACCATCACCTACAATTAGCCAACCAATACAGAATCGCTGGCTCCCCTTGCAAAACCTTCAACCTTGCATATCAAATTCAGTCAAGCTTTGCTGCAGCTTTGTGGACTCGTCCATGCACACTCCACACAAAACACTGTGAACGCACGACGCAATCAAGAGTCTTAGCTTGCATGTTTCTACCGGTGTGTAACTGAAATAGACAGAAACAGGTGACAAGCAGATATCCACCAGGACACCAAATAACATTAAGGCGTATGTTCATCTTTCGACTTTCAGAGACTGGAAAATGATATCCTGCAAATCCTTGCACTAAAAACAGAAGCTCTGAAATTAAACTTAAAATATATGTTCTCCATCACTCCATGGAGTTGGTGTTTCGTGGGAAAACCGATCACGTCTTTATGTCTTTGAGCTACTTAGCAAACTCATGAATAGTGTCGCGAAAGCAATTCAGAAGTAATTTTCCATCCAATCCATCGATTATGTTTCACCACCTTTAAAGCCCAGAACAAATGAAAAAATGTCCTCTTCCTGTAAATACTCTGTGTGTTTTATAGGGAATAATGTGAAATACCATTAGCGCAACGTTAAAAAGAAGGATCTTTATAGATTATTTTCATTATCAGTCAAACTACAATATTTTATATAAAAGGTGGCATTTTCATTACAAATTCATTAAAATCACTGAGCTCCTGGAGCTTTATAGAGCCATGAAGCAATTATCGTTTTAGTCTCATCCATCACACTTCCCGGTGTAGCAGGCAGCTTTTATCAGGGTGCTTGGTTCTTATAAACCAATTATATGCTGACTGCCCAACAACAAATGGAAAACTGACAAAGGTGACTCACTACACAATCTTTAACCAGGAGAAATGTCCGACTCCAGTCGCCAAACTATGTTTGGTCACAGAAACACAAGTGAGAATTAGGCGACAAGGGATATAATGCACACAATTGGAGTAAGAAGAACAAGTCAACTAGTGGAAACCTTTAAAACCAGATATCCAGCAAATGAAAATGAAAAGAATATACTGCATATGGTCGCTCTGCTTGGCTGTAGGTTGTTGCCAGTTTGTCTAGATATTTAGCCTCCCTGCAATCTAGTCTAAGTCTCCAAGCCTCTAAAATCACATCACGTCTGTGCAGGATATTTTTGGTGTGCACAAGACCATGCATCGATTAATGCACATAGACCCACCTCCAATGAGTCACATACAGTTCATACATTTTACAATACACTGCTGTTCACGTGGAAACTTGCCTGCCTTGGATTTGGCCCAAAACAATTCAGGCAATATTCTATAAATCCAACGTATTATAATTTCGGACCAGGTTGATAGACGGATTGGACACACCTACTGTATCCACTGATTATTAAAAAAAAAAACTTTTATTGATTTATACAGAGATATGCTCTTGCTTTATCAAGTTCTTCAAATATAAGTCATATTTTAATGTTGGAGCCGCACTCCTCGCTTTCAAACCGTCTTCCTCAGACTTTAATCACTGTTCAACTTTCCTGCCGCGCGCCCAGACCGTAGTTGAGGAGCACAGGGGAGAACCCTCTGCTGCTCTCCAGGGCAGAAGCAACAAGCTTCTGCTTCAATTACCCACTCTTAAAGAAGTACTTGAAACGGGTTTTCCTCGGGAAGGCTGCGGCTTTTATTTGTTGCTCGACTTACACTTTCTCTTAGACACTTCATTTTTCCTACTCCCCTCGTGCACTCCAAGCATCCAACAACCGGTGGCTCACTCCCCCACACACACACACACACATGTCCACCTGCACATATCCCTCCGCACACCTAAAGGACCATTATACAGCTAGTCCCCACTAGTATAACAACACGTTCCGGCACAAACTGTTCCTTCCAAAATATTTGGATGGGAATCAAGCAAAATACACGGTGCACGTGGCGGCTCCGATTCTTGAAGCGTTAATGAGACATCCCCCGGTAGCACAGGCAAAACTGAACACATGCTGCTGATGATGAATAATATTATTTCTACCCCGAGTGTAATCGCACTTAACCTTCATACCGCACCACTGAGATGATGGAATGGGTGAAGGAAGAACATTTGCACTGCATGAACTCGGCTGCCTTTGGACACAGGCACAGCGACTCGAGTGCAAACTAAGAAGACTCACTCCCTAAGATTACAGAGAACTATGGGACAGGCACGGATGCACATTTCCAAGTGGCCGCTGCCAGAATGCAAGATGAATGAGGGATGTTGCTCTGGCCAAAGGTGTTTGACTATCCCAGCTGGATTGACTCTGAAGGAAAAGCTTCAATAAACATTACTTTTGGTGCACCATGAAACACTGCCTCCTCCAAAACATCCCTGCTGACACAAAAAAAAAAAGATTTCTACCTCATAAAGCATAAACCTCTGGGAAAGCATCACCTGATAGTGCTCGAGTTTCGAATGAGTCAGTGCAGCTTGCGTGGACCTGCTTTGGAAAACCTCTCGAAGTCCCAGTGCAGTACCATAGTCACTGTAACTCAAGCCTGTGTCTTAAGGTCAGACAAAAGGCTCCTCCATTAGCAGCCGGAGAGACAGAGAGAGAGAGGGGGTAAGAATGGCAGTGTCAATTGTTAAAGGAAGGGTTTACTTCGGGTTAAAGGGTTAAAAAGGTATACTTAAACATACCTCTGAGTCTGAGGTGCAGCGGTGTGTTTGCATTCTAAAAGCAGTCAGAAAAGTGGAATGAGTCTTGTTTCCATGACATAGACGGGGCTAGCTATGTGGCATGCAGCGACAAGGTACAGTCCGCTGTAATCACTTGGTCACTGGCACAAATCTCAAATCTTATTTTCTACCACTGTCCCAGCAAAGCCCTTTAAACGTGTCTCCTGCGTGCGATTTGAATTGTTGGCATGAAAGGACGAGACTGATAAAGATGAATTATTCATTTTTGTTCATGAATACTGATCAAATTTTTTTTTCTTTTTTTTGACACAATGAAACACGATACAGGGCCAAAAGAAACTATGGTGAAAAGCATGATATAAAACAAAATGTAATTGTAAAATATTTGTTCTGCTATATTTGTCTTCCTCAGGGACCATGCAACCATCCTAACTGCAAAAGGTCAGTCAGCAATATGTAAAACACAGCCTTAATATGCTCCATTAGCAGACGGCCCTATTACAGATATTCTTCAAGAGGAGAAATAATTTGCTATTGGACAAATAGCTGGCACACAATATTGTAAGAGAACAGACCAGTTATTGGAGAGATGTGGGAATGGAAGAGAAAGTGGCTGTCCAGGAAAAAGTGAACGAGCGTCAGTCTGAGCAATTCTGATATAGACGATGAAACCTTAAAGATGAGATACATGGATAAGGCTGCTTGACATAGAAAAGAAAAACAAGGTCAAAACCTTGATCTGCACTTGACCATGGACGGACGTTGTGCAAAATCAGGACCCACTGTTGGGAACTGCTGTGGACCCACAGTGCACTAATTGGCCTATTCATCACAATGAATAAAATCCAGCCTATTGAGATTTTTTCTGCTAAAATGCAGATATTATAATCATGTCTTCTGACAAAATCACCATAAATGCAAAGCTCGCTGATAGCTAGAAAGAGACTAAATATATTTCTCACTTTATGCAGGGTATGACTGGTGGCTTTGTTCAAGGGAAACTAGGTCGGATTTGTCCAGAATGTCCCCGGAGAGGTTGCTAGGGGTTTATTTTGAAAAAACGATAAATATTAAGTATATCGTTGGTAAATGTCCTGAATTGGAAACAGCAACCAAAAACAGCCCCCAAGGATGTTATACAACCAGAGAGCAACAGCAACTGAGGACAGTCCTAGAACTTGGCGGACCGACTGATAGTGTAACGTCATTATGAGGAGGTAGCCAGTGTTTACCCGTTCATCAGAGAACACATTATGGATGAGATGAATATGAGCCTTAATTGCATTTGCAAGTTCACAGTAGGCCATTTTCCACAAGTACACTGGCCAGCAGATGTGTGTGGGATGGGCACTGTTGTTTTTTTGTCATTAAGTTGGTGAGGTTAGGCTAAGTCAGTAAGGGTCTGTGCATTCATGTGGCCATGGCAAATCTGGTTATGG
This sequence comes from Colistium nudipinnis, assembly GCA_016785305.1. Lineage (NCBI taxonomy): Eukaryota > Metazoa > Chordata > Actinopteri > Pleuronectiformes > Rhombosoleidae > Colistium > Colistium nudipinnis. Next base: position 11,212 of record JAFBJU010000621.1, read on the forward strand.
CCACTCATGGTCCCAAGAGGATGAATGGCCACCGACTTTCCCTAAAGCGCTTCCATGAGGTTTGTCTCCATGTGCGCTGTGGGAATCATCATGGCACGTGTTGGGTGGTTTAACATCACCCTGGCACAGGGATTCCCATTTCCCTGTGAATAAATATGGAGAAGGTATCATCTGATGCATTCATAGGTTGCACAACACAGCAGCAGCAGAATGCCAGTTCGTAGTATTGTGGACGAAAAAAAGAAAAAAAAATCCTTGGAAAGGGATTTCACTTTTTTTTTTTTTTGAAAACCATTTCCCAGAAGCTGAGTGATGAGGTGATGGTTTGAGTGTGGACCCATTACTGGCACAGGGGATTGACTCTCAGTGCCCTGAGGACCCAGCCGTAGTTTAGTCAAGTCACATGTACAATAGGAGTATAGCGAAAAGGAAATCCAATGAATCAATGGCAGTCATTGACGGAATCAGACTAACTCAGATTTGAGAAGTAGAAAGGGAAGGTTTTGATAGACATATTATCAGGAGATGAATATTAATATCCTGTGGTGAAATCATTACTAGTTTTATCAAGAGAACGTAGTTTTGCGATCCCCAATGGAAAAGGAGTTTTTTTGGAACCACTTCAAATTCTGGCTGAGGAATATGGCCAAAAGTCAGGTTTTCCTAGGCGGAGCTATAGCCAGGCCAAAAGTTTTTACCAAATTGCCAAACCCATTCGCAATAAACCTGGGAGAGAGACCCTGCCAGACGAATCTCGTTAATATATAAAAAAAAATGAAAAAGTTAAATAGATGTGCATAATTCATCTCTGGGTTGTTCCAGTTATTTTCAGTTTCAGTTTTTCCTTTTTCTAGCATGAATCCTGAAATCCTTGGCTAAATCAGACACCAAATTGGATTTCTTTTATTCATGTATTTTATGTCGAGCCAGGAGGTATAGCGGTATAGGTTTGTGGTAGGGTTGGCGAAGTAAGTCAGTCACTACACACTCGTATAACTGCTCCACGTCATATACTGTAAATGCATAGAGATACAATCGTTTTCTCATCGGTCTGTGAACTTGCTACATTTGTAACATACTCACCAGTCTTGTTGAAGCGTAATGTGTTTGTTAAATTATGCAGCACAAAAATGTTCAGGTGTCCTTATGGGAGTCTGGGAGGAAAACCCTCTCTGTTCAATGTAAGTCAACACGAAAACAGAGTTTCCCAGGGTTCCTCCAACAACTGTGTGTGTGTGTGTGTGTGTGTGTGTGTGTGTGTGTGTGTGTGTGTGTGTGTGTGTGTGTGTGTGTGTGTGTGTGTGTGTGTGTGTGTGTGCCTGTGCGTGTGCGCCTCTGTGAGTGTTTAGTCTGGGTAATGTGTGGGGCGTGAAATGGGATTCGCTGATGACTCACTGGTGAAGTTTAGCTTGCCTTCCTCTGATTTGTGACAATTTATCTGGTCTGAGTGTGTGACTCATAAGCCGCCGGAGACGAAGGCGCAGAAAAAGTTCTAACTCCTAAGTTCCTAATGGATGATTGATGGTATATGAAGCATGAAAAATATGCCATGCTCTAGACCAGGGGTCGGCAACCCGCGGCTCCGGAGCCGCATGTGGCTGTTTCATCCCTCTGCTGCAGCTCCCTGTGTCTTTAGAAAATAAATAATTAGTATTTAATTTAATGTATTTTATTTTAGTTCGTTCGTTTTTAAAATGTAATTCTAAATTTGGAGACTATGGTGATTATAAATAATACAAAATAAAACGTATTCCATTTTTTTTGTCGCTCATAACATACGTCACAACCATCGACAGTGGACGTATATCCGGTCACAACCACCAATTTGCGCGCGATTTCTTGAATTTTTTCGACCCCCAGGTAGGACAACTATGGATAAATCTAAGAAAAGAAAAGTGTCTGAAGAAAACAGAACGTTTAATGATACGTGGGCAGATTCGCTCGCCTTCACTGCTGGCGAGACGGGTTAACCGGTATGCTTAATATGTAATGAGAAGTTAGCAAACAACAAAAAGTCAAATGTCGCAAGACATTTCCAGAATAAACACACAGACTTTGCTCAAAAATATCCGGATTGGAGATGAACTGAACTGATGCGGAAGGCTGATCAGAGCAAAAATCATTTTATGAAGTGGATGAAATCTACAAATTCAGCTACATATGCTAGTTTTGTGGCCGCTCAGGAAATAGTCAGGCACGGGAAGGCGTTCACAGACGGAGAATATATAAAAGAATCATTCATTAAGATGTCAGAACATCTATTCACAGACTTTAAAAACAAGAGTGAAATTGTGCAGAAAATCCAGGACATGCCCCTCTCTGCGAAGACTGTCAAAGACAGAACCATAAAAATGGCAGAAGACATCACCAGACAGCAAATTAAAGACATCAATTCAGCTGTGGCTTACTCAATCGCCTGTGATGAGTCCAAAGACAAAAGTGATATTGAACAAATATAGCGCTGTTCTGCCGATATGTAAACTCTGATGGGCCACAGGAAGAAATTATTGAGTTGATACCACTAAAAGGCCAAACACGGGGTGAGGATATCTGTGAGGCTGTCTTGGATTGTTTAAGAGCCAAAGGAATAAACACCACCCACCTGGTGTCAGTGGCTACTGATGGGGCACCGAGCATGACAGGAGCGCAGAAGGGCTTTGTGGCTTTAGTGCAGAAGTTGCTGGACAGAAAGCTGCTGACTTTTCATTGCATCCTGCACCAAGAGGCACTGTGTGCTCAAACATTTCCTCCGGAATTCACAGAAGTAATGAATGTTGTTATTCAGATTGTCAATAAAATAGTGGCAAAAGGTTTAAATCACCGTCAATTCCGTTCGTTACTGGAAGAGGTGGAAAGCACGTATTCTGATCTCCTGCTGCACAACAAAGTCCGGTGGTTGTCCAGAGGGGAGGTGCTGAAACGCTTTGCCGCGTGTCTCGAAGAAGTGAAAACTTTCCTGGGCAGCAAAGGACCCACTTTTCCAGAGCTGGAACAGCCAGAGTGGCTGGAAAAGCTACACTTCATGGTGGACATAACAGCGCACCTGAACACGCTGAACACAGCTCTGCAGGGGAAAGGACGCACAGCCCTGCACATGCTGGAGGAGGTTTTGGCGTTCCAGCGCAAGTTGACGGTATTTGCCAGAGATTTGCAGAGAGGTACACTGTCTCACTTCCCCTCTTTGAGAGAGTTCAGACAAGCTGACAATGTGATAAATTCAGAGTATCTGCAGTCTGCAATCGTCTCAATGCAAACATCGTTTGGGAAACGGTTCAGTGACTTCAGAAAGGAAAAAAAACACATTATCCTTCCCTGTCACTCCCCTAAGCTTCGATCCATCCCTGTTGAATACGACTGCATTGGCCGATGTGAGTCAACCTGATCTTGAGATGGAACTGGCCGACATAGCCGACAAAGACATATGGGTGTCCAAGTTTCAACGCTTAACAGCTGACCTTGAAGATGTTGCCCGTCAGAAGGCCGTTCTTGCTCAGAGTCACAAATGGAGTGACATTGAAAACCTCCCCAGTGCGGACAAACTTGTGTTCAAAACATGGGATGCTATCCCCGACATTTATGTGAACATGAAAAAGTATGCTTTTGGAGTCCTGTCGATCTTCGGATCCACATACATATGTGAGCAGGTCTTTTCCAACATGAACTACATTAAAAAACAGACATCGCTCACACCTGACAGACGACAGCTTACAGTCCTGTGTGAAGATGAAAGTAACGTCATACAGCCCTGATGTGCAGAGGTGCATGAGCAGAAATCACATTAACCAGGTAATAAATATTGTATTTGCCATTTTGCAAATATTATTATTATTTTTTTTTTCAAATAGACATTGAGTATTATATTAATAATATTATATATATATTATATATATTATATATTATAACCTTCAACCCAACGTCTTTTTTTCTGAGTTCAAAATGTTTTTGTTGCGTGCAGAAATGTAATTTCGCTTCTCTGTAACAGTTCATTGATTCCTAAATGCAACACACTATAGTTTGTTTATACATATATAAAGGTAAAAAACGATGATGAAAAGATGCAGTGTTGTCTTCATTTTAAATGTCAAAAGGATTTTGTGGCTCCCAGTGTTTTCTTTTCTGTGGGAAATGGGTCCAAATGGCTCTTTGAGTCCTAAAGGTTGCCGACCCCTGCTCTAGACAGACCAAGAACAGCGGGTGGAAGTACACAGAAGAGAGAAGGATGGAGCCTCCAGGCTACCATGGCTATATATCAAATATAACATGAAGCTTTTCATTTCTAACAAGCTTTTCTAGAAATATATACTACAGATACTTCGCATATTCCAAGGTTGAAAGGTATTTTCTTAAGCTATTCCAGAGTCCAGAGCCAAAGTTTTACATCATCATGGCTTATAGAATAACAAAACTGAACAATGAATCCAAAAAAAAACATAGCAAGACAAAAAGCCAAGAATTCAGCCACGGAAGAATTACAATGTTGCTCACATGGCGGAGCTTTTTGCCAGTGATGCATTCGCTGCATGCCGACACACAAATGTATACAATTAGAAGGGCAGCTGAGTTCAGAATCCTCTGAATTTCTGGTCTATATGGATTTAGTAAAACCACACTCGTATGACCAGAAACTGCCACAAAAAAAATCCAAACCCCTTAAAAGAGACTCCAGAGTCTCCCAGGACTGGATGGAGTATGGGAAACTGATGAGAATTTCAACGATAGCGATCCACAGTAAATTGCCTCAAGGTTACCTCAATTCACATAATGAAAATAAAAAAAAACCTAGTTATATAGAGCTAAATAAAACGGAATTGACTGAAAAGACAGTTGAAAATACATTGAAATCATTATAATAAAATAAGGTATAATGGTCAGCGAGAAGTCAGTGAATGATGGTAGTTTTGTATGAGTCAAAGTATTTCGTGCTCTCTTATTGGTTAAAGTCCTCCCGCCTTTTCAAGTTCCCCAAGACACACGCAAATCAATGGACACAACAACTCAAATGTTGCTCTCTAGTCTCAAAACCATGTCAACACTTGTGAATCCATGGAGGCACCAGCCACAGGAATACTCTGCATTCTCCTCCCGCTGCAAGCTGCAGCCTCTCCGCCACCGAGCTGCGTGAGCACCTGTGCCACCTGGCGACTCAATATTCACTGCAGGGATATTGTACAACACTCTAAGGTGTTTCTGTTTTTTTGTTTATCTCAGCAGATCAACTGATACTGCACATTTGAAATCTCTTCCGACATGTCACCAGTCAGCGGGGAGGGAGCAGGAAGACGTACAAACCCGGACACGACAGCAGGACCAAATAGTTACCAAAGCCTCCCACCGGCCTCCTCGCCACCAAGTCGGGCATCAGCGAAACAACACAAGACAGTGTTACGGCAGGAATGTAAACACGCTCCCTTATAATGATGAGCGTATAAACAAAGCCGTGGTGGTAAGTGGATGTTTTTACGACCGTGTGTCCAGCGCTCGAGCCCAAAGTGTGAACACACACATCACACGGCAGTAAACACACCCAGGCCCAAGGTCGGACGCTTGACGTCAGCCTCCGCTTGGTTCCCCTGCTGCTTAGGAACACCAGGCCACGCACGCTCATACATATTAATCACTTGCCCTCATACGAGGAAAGATGCTCTCTGTTCCTCTCGTTCGCACCACGCGCCCGTTCCCTCTCTCGCACTCGGAAACACATGATTTCACCCTCCACATACGTGCATTGTTCCGCCCGTTGCCGGTGGCTTATGTGACTCGGGGTGTTGCCATGGAGATCAATAGACAACTTTTTTATGGATTGTTCAGCCCAGACAGGCCAGACAACGAAGGCCTATGACACCGCAACCAGTCGGGAAAAAAGGAACCAGACCTGGACTTAATTATTTTGAAGGACAGCGACATTAAGTACAGGTTTTATTGCAAACTTTTAATTATTGCTTGAGGCTAGATGATTGTAGTTTTTAGTTGGATGTTTCTAAAAAAATGTGGATGACATACTATACTATGAGGTTTTTACCAGTGTTAAAATGTTTTCATTTCTGGGGATTTTTCCAATTTTTCACTATTTTGTACGACATACTATACCAAGGCATTTCTTTCACATTATATTGCATTACTCAATCACATTTTGATACCATACTGTATGTGCGTCACCTAAATCTTACCTTGCAGTTCATAGCAGTTTGTCGAGACTCTTTTTCCCGTGCGTGCAGATACGTCATGCAGAATGAAGATACTCTGTTGCGAGTTCATTGGGCTAAACTGCGTCTTAGACTCGTTTCTTCCACCGCCGCATTTCTGGCATGTTTGCGGCACCCTTGAGGAACAGAGAAAAAACCACAGACAGCTTACACCTTGATTTTTTGAAAAGCACTTGACATTACAAGCGCTCACCTCCTCTGTTGTCAAATCAAACAGGACCGAAATCCTGAGGCTTATGACTTTAAGGTCTTAAACCGAGCCTTGTGCTGACTTGAAAGGTGGCTTTAACATGCCTATCGTGAAAAACCGGGGCTGAGTGGATTCAAAGCAGTTACAATGGATTGACCCAGTTTCATAATGAAAAAAAAAACAAAAAAAAAACAGGGGCTAATCAAACCTTCTCTTTGCTACACTTATCCAGTGTCCATTCAAGGGCAGTGTGCTCCAGACAGTTGCACTGGGAACAACCATTTTCAATAATGTTCTAGTAACAACATCAAAAGTAGCCTTTGAAATGCATAAACGAGGTTGTCCAAATCACTGTGTTCATATAATCCACCCAAACGTTATATGTTGTGAAATTAGAAGCTACACTGCAATAGTGTGAGCTGTTCACATGACCTGACCCAGCTGGATAGCTGTGGCTTAGCAAACCATTTCAAATTTCAATCCTCTGAGGGAACAATGTGTAATTTTTGCAAAATATCGGGGCTTGGCATGATGTTCACAGGACAACACTGGCAAAAAAAAAACGCTTTTCTGTATTCCTCAAAATACAGTTGTGTTTCTAGGACATAAAACATGTATTTATGGACAAAAATATATGAATGGGATTTTCTTTTGATGCTCTCACAGGTTTCCACAGGTTTATAGATGTGTGGACACTCATCACATCCAGGAACTGTTTACTCAGAGACCTATTCGCTGCATCATTTGTTTCACTGTGCACAAACAAATAATTTCCAGGAAGAATCTCGTCAAAGAGAAGAATCTTGGCGCCGCCAGGAAACAGCCTCTATAAAACAATAATGAAAACTGGTACAAAGCTGTACTTGTTTCCTAGTATGAGTGGTTCTCTCCTTTACTGTTATTTGCAAGCAAGGTTTCAATACCAAACAGCTACTTAAATCTGGCAGCCCTGCTAATGCATGCATATCCCAATGTCCAAGAAAATGTTCTTAGACAGCTGGAATGAACGCAATCAGCGATATTTACCAAGAAAATAAACACACAATTTAAGATTGCGCGCCTGCAGAGCACCTTAATCCATTTCAGACCCCGCCTGACGTTGCGTACGAGATCTGCAGCAGGGATCACTCTGTGCAATAGTGGAAATATTACTGACAGTAAAGTAAGAATAAAGTGATCATAAGGAATAAATAGCGTTTTGCAGTGGCAAAGTACGTCTTCCAAGTTGTGCAGACAGATCAAAGTTATTATTCTAGCTGACAAACTTGGCCTTGTTACTGTCTTGACTCTCCAAGAGACATGGGAACCAGATGAGTTCTTGCACCGGTTCAATTAAATCCCATCTGTGTGGCAATGCTTGCCCACTGATTCACCCCTGCTCGCTCCTCTGCATTTAGAGAGACACATTTAAACGGTAAATTATGTTGAGTCTCGGGTTGTAGAGACTCTGGGCCACTTCCTTTTGTCAGGATTTAGAAATGTGACAGTTTCAGATGTGCTTATCGGCCCCCCTCTAATCACAGCGAGTGACTATTTAGTTTCACGGGCCAATGTGTTTATGTGATGCGAGCGTAATCATGATCCACAAAGCTCCTTGGTATTACTTTTGTGTTTTACCAAAAGTATTGATAAAAACGTTCTGCATCCAAGCCACTAAGACAAAAACATTTCCTCCAATGGACTTTACCAGATAAAAAATAAAAACTAAAACGTTCCAAACAAGAACCCAGCTACTCTGCCGTTCCAGGAATCAAAAGCAAAACAAGATGCTGAAGCTGCAGAAACTCTTCCCAGATGTGTGTCATGAAGTGGAAGAGACTGGCTGTACGGCACAATCACTCCACTGCTCATGCGCCGCACAGGGATCATAAAATGCTCTATGTACGCGATGCTAATTGGCTTCTGATGACTCTGGGTTGAGTATGAAACAAACAACATGCGTGCACTTCTCATGGCAACTGTCGAGGTTCCAGGGCTGTGAGCGCCGACACAGTCAGAATGTACCCGCACACATGTGAAATGACTTGGCCATTTCAAACCATTTCCATGTGAACACAATTTTCATTCAGGCAACACTTTCACATATGCCAATGTTTGTGTTTTGTACATATTTCGGGTTCAAGAGTGCATGTATTATTTAACAGCCGACTCGGAGGTTTTTAAGGGCTGCAAAATATGACCTTTTTTTTTTCCTCCTTTTTTCTGTCTTTTAACACAACATCCAGGAACCTGGCAAGGGCACTGGGAGTCATACTTATTTCCAGTCTAAATCACCACATGTGCGCCTCGTCATTTCTTTCAGGTGGAGAAAATGAAATGACACAATGTACTGCACATCCTTTTAACGCTGTTACCCAAGAAGGGAACGTTCAGACTACCGTACTCTGACGGCCATTTGCTGATGCTCACCGGGGGTCACGGACGTCGGTGGGTATCGCCGAAAACCTTGAAGGGGCTCATACGGCTCTGGCCTCTCGCTGCTGAGCGTCAAATCCGCACTGAGGCTCACAGGGATGTGAGGACAGCTGCTGAAAAGGTGCCTTAACCGTCCGCCCTGCCAAGGGAAACAAAACAAGACAACGCAGGGTCACATAGGCATGTGGAGGAGAGGGGAGTCAGATGTTGCCGTCAAGAGATTTCATGAAATATGATCAAGTGAGCGTCATCTCATTTACTGCTGGTGCTCAAGTTTGTTTATACAGTGTTTCCCCACAGACTATTCCTTGTTTTATTTTCCCCCCGACAAGCCGTTTACACCACTGGTTTGGTTTGGATATTAAGAAAAAAAAAAAAGTTTATATTGAATGAATTGCCATTGTTTAAGTCAATTGTATGGCTGTTGTTTACTATTAGCTGCCTTTTTCAGCCAGTTTAGTGTAGACCAAGTTGAGAATGTCAATAGTTTACTTTCAGCTGAATAGTTAATGGTTTAGTTTTACCTCAATATCAACTGTTAACAATAATCTGAAAATGTTATCTTTGTTCATTCATTTCAGTTGATTATCCCACGTTTATAGCATAGTATCCATTTGTTATAATTCAACTGGATAATTTTAATTACTTTTTCTCTACACTGATAACGGACTTGCTACATAAGCTAGTCCTTCCATTTAGTAAGCTTTTTAACTAGTTTTGATGTGTTTTATATGACAACCCATGGCTTTTAGTGCTTTCTCAGGTTGAGATATGTACTGTGTACTGCATAGATTGTTGTAACAAGTAACATACTAAAGATCAGCATTGCACTGTTTTGGATGCATCGAATTGTATCATTGTTTTTTTCCCTCTATGACAGAAATATAGATGTATCTTCTTAAAATGAAACCTAAAAATAAATCGTCCCTGGACGTATGTTGTACACACCCCTGGATAAGAGTCAATGGTTCAACAGAAAGGGGGAGATGTTCCCAACAGAGTATAAAATTGATTCATGGGGCTCAATAGCTCAAATATGTCCGTAAGTGAAAGCATATTCTACTTAGTTAGGACGCAGCACAGCATGTAGGCCTTTGAAGCACAGCTGTGGACCAAGTTGTGTTTTTTTTTTTTAAGACAGAGGAGGGAGGTTTGCACTGAGCCATGTGGTACGTCTTAGGCATCTACATTTACTGTACAGGAAATGTCCGCAGCCAAGGATTACAGTATGTTTACCCTATGGCCGCTGGAACATACAAATTGAATATGTCATCTACTTTGTGTGGAAACACATGGAAAAACGTTCTCGCAATATACACATACTCACCGGGGGAGCAGGTGCGCGCAGACCCGCACATGTACACACACGCTCGCCGATAAACTAACACGTTGGTCTTGGGGAAACATTTGGGTCTCTGCATTTAGGTAGTGGGGGTTAACAGATTGCTCCTTGTGGTGCCGCACATCAAACGTTCCCCGTTTCCACGTCTGTTTGGGGCCGCCTGCCTGCTGCGGTGGGGAGAGGATGACAGGATGCAAGCTGGGTAGGGCTGGCGTGAGGCTGGGGTTTACTGTAAAGTTTATGTGACTCTGTGAGCATGTGTGCGACTGCTGCAAGGTGTGGGACACTAATATGCACCTTTGCCGATTGTAACTGTTTAAGAGACATCCTGTAAAGGAGGCCCGAAAGAATCCTTGACATAATTACACAGTCTGTCGGCGCTAAAGAGAAGGTTCCCAATGAGACGAGGAGTGGCAGATCAGCGTGAAGAGTGGAAACCAGACTGCCAAAAACTTGGAATTTGTTGACTAAACATCTGTGAGTGTGTGTGTGTGTCTGTGTGTGTGTTTGCTGGCATGTCTGCATGTGTTGGGAACATCAAACAGCCATTGGTCGATCAGCCGGGGTTGTAGGGTGATGATTCATTAGCGGAATGGATTTGTTGCAAATGAAAATGCATGTGTTTTTTGTGTTTTTCCTCTCTTCAGTCCGTGAATCTTTGGTCATTACATTTTTCTATATAAAAAAAAAGAAAAGAAGGAGTAGTAATTTGATTTTCATTATAAAGTAGAAATAGACAGCAATGATTGATAAACGAAGTACCATGGTAATCAGCAAAACATTAGCCATGTTTTTTTTTTATCAACTTGGAATGATGAACATAATTGCAGGGTAGGATTATAAACACACTGCCGTCAAGTTATTCTTTGTATGTATCTGATGGATTCATCTTTTGCATCAATCACATACGGTTAACTTGATCATTGCATGAACGTCAAATTACATAACGACATCCCTCTGGGCTATTATTTTATACATCATGAGAAAACATCACGGGTCTGAGTCAACGTACCTGCAGTCAGTGTTGCCGCCTTGTAGGAACAGGAGAGCAAATCAATGACGGTCCGACATGCGATACTGTCGGCTGTGAAAACAGTCCACAGCTCTTGGCCTGGGGCGGTGTTTCATGAAAAGGGCCTGTTGAGTGCAGACTCCCGTGCGCTCGCAGCACTGTAAAGATAAAAGCGGGAAAACATAGCCATTATAGGAAATATGAGAAACGTTGAAATGTTTTTGTACCAATTGGTGTCGAAGATAACCTTTGCCCCTCAAACACCTGATGTGAAATGGGGGCTGAAAGGTACGCCTGTTGCATTTGTGTCAAATGATCCTTCGTCCAACGAGGGCCAACGCGAGACCTGCTTCCTGTTGTAAAAAACCTAATCTGCTTTGTGGAGAGGTTTAAGAAAGTTGCGGTTTCATGCTCGGTTGTCATGCTGATAGGTTCCGGACTGCGTTTTATTTCAAGATTGTAACTTGTGCTGTCGCGGCCTTGGCACCGGCCGTGGAACGCTGTATGTAAACATGTCATGTAAGAGCGATCACTACAGGCCCCTGGGCTCTCGGATTTGGCGGGCTTCGTTTTTAGCCATCTTGTTCCTGGCGGATTGTTGTCTGTGTGTTCCGGGGCCAAGAATTACTCCCACATCTTTATTGAGGTAGTGATAAGAATAACTTTGGAAAGTTTTTACTGCACCAAAGTTTTCCTTAAATCATAAATTCACACTCATGAGGTCCTCCCTAATCTTCCCCGTGAACTCAGCAAGACATTAACATCAACATAAAGCTCCTCAAAATGACAAACACACAGAGAATGATCACTTTGCGTCCCCTCACAGCCCGACAGAGCACTTGGGTGTCTTTCAGATCGTTGTTTCATCGACTCAACCTCATTTCCGGCTGGAAAATCTAAATTGCCCACTACAGCTTGAAAAGACTCACAGCTTTATTCCCCGTGAAAAGCTGCTAAAACCATCCCTGCTCAACCGGCATTCGTTTGATGATAATTATCAACTGAGCTGTAGCAGTACCAGCATTGTTGAGTGCAGTACAGCAGTCCATTTGGATCCACAATTAGAACAGTCTTATTAACCCTGGATTGTTAATAGCAGAGAGGGCCTTGAAGCTTTGTAATCAAATGAGAGGGGGACGTACTGGGGGAATGTTTGGCATGTGCACCGAGGGTCAGAAAGATTGTAATTATCCAGGCAGCTGATTCTCACAGACACGTCTGATGCAGCTCCACGCACACAAACATTCAGATAATACATTACCATTCCCCTTGCCCTAAACTTAAACAACCAAGGGCATCACCCCGAACCTTAAATCAAAGTATTATCCTCAAAAAGCCATTTGAAACTGTGGGGTCCAACATTTTGGTTTCCAAAGACCGATCAAGTATCCAAGTATGGTAAGCAGTGTTCAAAGAGTACTGTTACCTTTAGGGGTAATTCAGTCAAACATATAAGAGCAAATCTGAACAAGCCACTAATACCACTTCACTAATGCTATTGGAATGTGGTATTTATTTCTATTCAGGACAAGATAAAGTTATTGTAAACCCCCCCTCTTCTAAAAGCAACCTTCCAAAGTGAAGAGGCTTTCTTGTGCCGTGAAAAAGGCCCACTGAAATAATCTGATGCATTCAAAAACTCCAGTCCATGAGCCTACAACTAAAGTAGCCCATGGAATTCAAATAAAATGTATTAACATGTTTGCAAGGACATTTTCTTGAATTCCAGTGCCTGTCTATGGCCTGAGGTTGAGCTGATGTCATTTGTTCTCAAAAGAAAAAAATCGACGGAATTATATAAATGCATCAACAATCCACGCAAAGACAGGAGCAGGCAACGAACAAGCTCGCGACAGATCACTGAGCACCCGCTCCACTAATACACCAGAAAACAAATTGACACAAAATGAAACAAACAGAAAGGACCGAGGCGACCTCTGTTCTGCGGCTCCTGTTGCACAGTAAAACTTTCCCCGCCGCCTCACAGTGGAAGCACATCAATGTAGAGCATAAACGCAGCTGACAAATATTTTACATCCTAGATGTTCAGATTTGCCCTCCACAATATTAATTTCCTTTAAGGAGGCTCTCGTCTATGTTCAAGGTCTGAACACCCCAGATTAATTGCTCTTCAGAGAATACATTTAGAGTTTTGCCAAGAGAAAAGTGGGCCCACATAGACGCAGAACAGTTTTTTCTCCCAGCCCATAAAACAAGTGTGATTGATGCGGTGGTTGATATGCCAAAGGGAAGCCACTCGCTCTCACACTGTTCTCCTGACATGGAGGATTCGTGCCGCCCCTCTGCATTAGACCGCCGCCGCCAGCAGTGTAACACACTGCCACAGGGCCACAGGAAGGAAGTGACTCGGCAGGCGTCCTCAACTGTGGTTCCATGAGGACAGACGTGGCACGGCAGGACACCTTTTGGACAAACATGCCCAAACAAATGCTCACAAAAGCAATCGACTGCATTAATTCATTAGGGTGTCCTGCCTTCGACTTCTGGTGAGAGAGTGAAAAATGGAGTACATCAACCAGTGTGCAGACATAAGAAATATGCAGCACAAGCCATAAATTTTGATCACAGCGGCAATCATTTCAAGTTTTCCGAATAAGAGAAGAGCTTTTGCTCTCATGTAGAAAAAAAAGACAGAACTAAAAGGAATCTCAAATAATGTCTTTGATTAGCCACAGCAGCACAGTGTTGTCCAGCAAAGGTTGAGAGAAGTTCATCTTTTTTCTGCATGACAACGCTTAAAAAAAAATGTCCTTTGCATTGGAATCACTTTTATTCACTACTCTCCACTCTTCACCACAATAATCAAAATACCACCACCACTCGGGGACATCGAGGGGAAAAACATGTTGATCCCCAAAATAACATTTTCAAGTTGAAAATGAGACCTTCTCTAAACCAAATTGAAATGCTTCTATTAATTAAACAGATGTCAATATGTGATATACATTTCTCACACCTGATTATTTTTAGCCCTGATGTCCAACAGGTATCCCTTTGCCAAGGGCGGTTACAAATGCGGGGGTTTATTTTGCCACTTCGAAAGTGGGATCTCGATCAGGAATTCGAAGCAAGCAATGCGCAGCGCTTTGAAGGCTAGCAATTGATTTATATGCCATGTTTAAGAAGAAATTCCATACCATTGTTGGTCTGGAAACAGTATGTGTATCGAAAGCATTCATCCAGGCCTCACAGTCGGTTGAGGGAGAAAAAAGATCTGCATCTAGGACAAAAATAGCATTTCAGTGTGGTCTTAAACGTCGACTCAAAGGGAATGTGATCCATATGGTGAAAAGTTGGGTCTGCTTATGGTAAACTCAGGTTTAGTAAAATACTGTGACGCATGTTGGGCTTATCTTTGTCAGCCACTGTGTCTGATCTCAGTGCTCTTTTGACACTATTGTCTGCTTTTCATGGTACTCTGCAGCACTACTGACAGATACCCGCTATCATTTGATTCAGAACTATTTTGTTGTTTCATTGTGAGCAGTACGACGCTGTCTCTTCACTGCTCTGCCCTTCGATTGGGGGGGAGTGGGGGGGGGGGGCACACGCTGTTCAGCACGTAACCAGGACAAGCTGTTTTCCATCTCCTCAGCTCATGCCAGCACATCATTGTTAAGTTTGGAAGCTGGCCCTTTCACATATGTGTCACACTCCCTGGATGATTCATCTACACCGCAGCCACTGATACGCTTTCCCCGTTGCAGAGATAATTAAATATTCATATTTAGTATTCATTGTTAGCAGGGGTTCAGGTGGCAGGTGTAGAAATAATGAACATATTCCCATCTGCAGTTTGCTGCAATAATAAAACCTCACTGGATTGGGGACAGAGGCTGGGTGAGAATGATGTTGACACCTTATCTGGTATAGATCAACTGGTTTGCAGCCTGCTGCTCTATACCAGATAGATGTGTTGTACAGTAAGTGATCCATGTGGACAATACTAAAGCCACGTGAAAGCACATATATCATGACGGGACAATGCGATGGATAAGTCCCCTCAGTTAAACAATGTGCTAATGTCATGTTTTCATCAAAGAAGAATCTGTACATATTTAGAAATTAGAAATTTAAAATAATTATCACAGAAAAATGGTAAAACAGCCAAAGATGAGATGTTTCTTTTTCTACAGCATTAAACTGAAATGAATCAACAAAAGGTTAGAGGATCAATTCGGCCAGACCCATAATTTGATTTCAAAATCCCTTACTTTTAATTATTATATGAAGAATGATCCTCAGATCACAACAGCATGTCACTATGGGCGAAGTGTCCCCGCTGGTGTGACTCACATCCTCACAAATTCATGAGACTGACGATCCCCAGGCCTGGCCGCTGGCAACACACGTCAATCATGGGGTCAGAGGTCAAGCAGCAGGAATATTAAAAAAAAACGGCCCTCCTGTATCAGAGACATGAAGCCTGTGACTTGACATCATCAGCCCTCATGACGTCCGTCCGTGGGCATGAATCACAGCACAGTGGCATATCATAGTCTTTGGAGAGCATGAGATCTTATTGAGCCCTGGGAACACAAATAAAGCTGATCAGTGTGAGCATGTGAAAGCGAAAACCTGAAGAGGTTTTAAGGAGAAGTCAGTTTGCAATGAAAAACTATATGTGTGTGTTTAGATTTGTGTGATGCAAAAACACATTCAAGCATACTTAACACTGTGTGATTGACGCACCTGCTGCCACACAGCTGATCTCGTTGCGTCGTTAGCAGTGTTGAGTCCTGGCGGTGTTGGAGGGGCATGTGCCCCGAACCGAGCTGAGCCGAGCCGAGGCCGAGGCCGAAGCCGAAGCCATGGGAGCAAATCTCTTAATTACAGGAAGTGGCCAATTGGACTATACCAATTGCCTGTCGTAGCATGGGGGAGATTTGTGATGTGCAGTTTTGGTAGTTTTGTTTATTTCGTTTTCAAACTGTCTTCTTTTTTTTGGTGTTTTGGTTAAACAATATTTAATATTTATACTGAGAGTCTAATTGTCCGTTTTTTCTTAATTTGTATTGTAGTGAGTAATGTTTGTCCTGGTGTGTTACTCCCTCTTATTTCAGAAAAAAACACCATTGACTCCTCATGCCTCCTTTTTGGTTCCTCAGGCAATGTTAAACTCATCAAATGACATCATTAGATGCAATGAGGTGCTAACAATCTCTGCAATGTGTCACAGAAAGCAGTGACGAAGCCTTCAGGCCAGTTTAAATGGATTCAAATGATACAGGATTTGCTTTATATCCTCTTAAGACTGCAGTCATCCTTCATAGTTGTGCTCCTTTATATTCACATATTTGAAAGATTTAGTTAAAAGGACAAAATTAAAGGGGCCATGAAAAACAATAAGAATGAACTGAAAGATTCAGAACCAGCAGAGGAACTTGTTGAGTGATAAACTTCTGAGGGTTAGTCACTCCGTCTCTGAGTCTCTTGATTCACCGATCCCACACATGCTTAGATCCACATTTAAAATGCAACCATATTAAAATATATATATATTTTTTTTAAATCCTTAATTCATTTCATTATGTTGAAGTAAACAGTAAAATCAAAAATAGTCACAAAGTTGGAAATTAAAAATAATGAAATATTCAATATTCAATAAAGAAAAAAAAACTATAGAAAAAATAATATATATATAATTTAAATTAACCAAATATGCGACATTCATAATATATATGAAAAGATTGAACAGTTGTAGCAGAGAGTGTTTTGGGTGCACGTTGTTGACTGGAGGCAGAGCGTATTTTGCAATAATAGCATGTAAATATAATAATGACAGAGAATGTAAACACAGGTTGATAGCAATAGGTCTACATTAAAACCACACACACTTTTAAAAGCAATCAAAATCATATTAACTACTGGGACTGCATTTGTCATTAAAAAGTGGCCATTAGAAGATTGCAATACATGACCCTCCACGCACTGCTCGTCCGTACAATCTGCAGTGCAACAACTCCGAATTCCATGGAAAAAACATTAATTGTAATGAGGGGTTGCATCAGCACAGGGTGGATGTTTTTTTCCCTTTTTCAACATGGGGACCCACTTTATGGTGGAATACTGAGGTTAAAATCACAGAGAAAGTGAAGGCGCAGATGTCAGTCTGCATCAGACGGGACACCATGGATGGAATGAGGAACACACAGGGTGGCATGGCAATTGAGGTTTTCGCTATAGCGTAGTGCATACTTGATCATACCCGTGGGGCCGGGCTGTTTGAGGTCCATTTTGAACAGTGTGTGTGTGGGGAAAAGCTGCTGTGGGCAGATCCGTTTAGGGCCGATCATTACAATAAGACGAGGGCTCACTCATGTTTGGACCTGCATGCCTCATAACGAAAGTACAACATACAGAGGATGTAGCGCGTAGCTACGGCGCAAAGCACAACTCAAAACAAGAAAAGAGAGCTATATACAGCTTCATATGATACGTATAATCTTGGGGATCTTGGCATCCGGATTTAAATGATAGGGTGCACATCTTGACAAAAGCGGATGGAAGATGAAACCAAACCCTCTCATATGATGCCATGCACTTTTTACTCATCCAGGCATCACCGATGAGCCGACGGAGACGGCACACGGACGTGTTTTCACTCCATCAGTGGCGGTAAACACAATATGGGAGAGATTTTTGGGCGTGGCACGCCGTGTCTACTTCTGTGTCCACACCGGCAACGCTGTGATTATGACTGGCCTGAATAAATATTTCACATGGCCAAAATGGGAATAAAAGATGAAAGGAGGATTAAAAACCAACAAATGTGTAATTACATCGATGCGGCACTTTTGAAGCCACTTTTTCCGGTAATGCTGGGGTCACATGAGGACATGTTCTTTTAGCCAGTGAGCACCACCGGAGCGTGGTGCTGTTCAAGGTCTCGTAAGAGGAAACGTACAATAATTTCACTGGGGTTAGCAGTCCACAGAGTCTGCAGCCAGACACAGTGTGGTGGTTACGGTTAGAGTTGGTCTCCGCACATCTGTGAATTCACAACCTGGGGTTACAGCACAATAATGGGTAAAAAAAAAAGAAATATCGTTTTTTTATCTTTCTTTCAGGGTGAAGCACTTCCTGTGGGACATGGAAGTAGAGGGAAGCCATATGGTGAGTTATAGATGTAGATAGTACACAATAAATTTGGATATTTGACCCCTGTTTTCTATTTGAATCCTCATGCATGGTCTGGGTTAATTTGTTTTTCTCTTTATAAGATGCCGCTGATATAGTAGAGACTGAAGACTGATTTCACAGAAGGGCTGGCCAATTTAAGAAAGTGACAGTTGTGATGTGATATTAATACATTCTGATGTAAATAGGCCTGTTTGAGGGTGAGGAGAGTTTCAGAAAATGTATATTGTAAGTCACATTTCTGGCATTTTTCCTCCCTTTCTGTCATTCGTGTCCTCACAGGCCCAAAATCTTACCAAGGTTTTATGTTTCACTATGATAGTTTTTCTTCAGCCGATACTCTGTGCTCTGCCAATTCAGCTGGAGGGACCAGGTCCAAATCTTGGTCGCAAATTCTTGCAAACGTACAGATCTGGATTATTTATTTGGGATTATTTCCCCCTGTGCTTGTCGGTCGGCTGCTTGCCAAGCAGTTGACTGAATGTAGCAAGAATAAATTAGGAGAAACTTGGAGAGTTTCAGGAAGGGAGGTAAACATAAATCTATAGGAAGGTCAGGGGGACAATGCTATAAAACTAAATTATATAGTGAGTAAAAAGGGTTTTACTCAAACCCCTCAAATGGTAAAAAGAACATTTCTAAATGTATTTGAAAAATGCAGGTCCACTGCTTTCAAAGTATTTTTAGGTATCATGTTCTGGGAAGGGACTAGTGCTGGGAAACGACTGATGCCACAATGAAGTCAAACTTTCAATCAGTGCACAAGTGTATGTGTGGTCCATGCTGATATGAAATACCATACCATACCATACCATACCATAAACCATAAGATAAGATAAACACTAACAGGATGACAGATGAAGAACTGTTAATATGGAGAGGTTTGGCTTTATTTAGCAATGTCTCAAACAAGGTGTGTAGAGAAGAGGAACAGCCTTCACCTAGAGTAAGCCATATATCATAGCATATCAAAATCTCAGAGTTGGCAACCCTGACCTAGGGAATTGAATGCTTAATGTTATATGCTTAATGCTTATTCCAGAAGGTGCTGTTGTAATTGGCTGCTGTAATGCTTAATAAAGGTGGCGCTGTTTCAACACATATATGGACTTTCCCTTGCTCTTTATTCCAAATCTTAGATTTACCAAATAACATAGCCTATAAAATAAACGCCCAGAAAAGCACATAAATGCCCCCTTTCAAAAAGATTGCTTCCAGCGCCCCCTGACCTTCTCTGAACGCCGCCCCCATAGAGAACCCCTGACGTAGAATTTGGTCTCTTTCATAACCTTGGCAACAGGTCATATCGTGAACAATGCATACCATATCTTTTCCTCTCACATTATGGCTTTTGAGTCCCATGGGAGGTGTAGCGCCATCTGTTTTGTTTGATAATGTCCATGCCTCCAAGAGCTTCGCTAAAGGCAATCGGGCCCTCAGCTTCCTGCTCATGAGGAGTTCAGCTGGATATCACTCACACTCCAGGGGTGACACTGTTATTTAGCAGGGCTATACAGGGATCTCCTCCTGCCTCTGCTGCTTTCTTTAACATTTGTTTTACGATCTGTTCTCCGTTCTTGGCCGCGCCGTTTGGATGTGGAAAAGATGCACTTGATGTTAGATGCTTAAAGCCATATGTCTCTGCAAAATCTGTGCGAACACCAAAATGTATGGGTGGATCATCTTCCGGTCTCCCGTTGGGTGAAGTCCTTCTATCGTGACCTGTAGCAAACAGTTTGGTTTAGCTTCAGCAATCTGTTTCTATTTCTCCTCAGGCCCAGGCCGGTGCTTTTGTATGCAGTCCACACGTATGTGTGCATCATTTTCAGGGCTAGATGGTCCTGTGTCTTTCAACGATGCTTCTGCTATAACCAGGTGTTTTCCAGGGGTGACCTTGAAAGTCAGAAGGTTCTCCTTGAGATGAAGCATTTCATTTATGGAAAATGTCGAAAATGTTGCCAAATCGAGTAAGAAATTATTGCTAAAATGCATGTTGAAGGTGCACAGCTTTGCACTTCCTTCGTCCAGTTTGAAATGTATTGATTTAATAACTTTAACGTTCAAATAATAGACTTGACAGAGGAACCAACATTATAATTTGCATTTGCACTAATGGGACACCATTCAGCATCTCTTCTGAAGCTTAAATTAAATGTATTCAAGAGAAAGAGAAAAGCTAAATGGATATATGAAAACAACACCATCACCTTAAAAGATAGGCTTTAAAAATATGCAGAAACAGTCCCAGCTTAACTTTACCCAAACACAGATTTACTATAATGTTTGATACATTCATAATTTAGTCCAATTGATATGTGTCAACCGGCTTTATCACTGTTGTATTCCTTTCACTACCTACAGTATGTCAATGTTAGTTTACACACTGAAAAATGCCACACAACAAATAGGAAAACACCTCGATCATTGCATAGGCAAACTGTGCCTTGCCTCCTCCAACCAATTTCAAATTTTCACGTAGAATCTCTTACAAAATGTTCTCATTCAAGAGGTATTAATGCCAATAAGTCCAACTGGAAGGCATCTCCAGAGATAGAGTGAGCCAAGTCTTCATGAGGGGAAATATCACACACTAGAATTACAAGCTCTGTCGTTAGAGCTTGTTATAAGGGATTTAATGATGTTGGTTCTGTTTTTGTTCTGTGCTTCTATGTCATTTTTTTATGATCCAAGATTTTTGTAATGATTTGAAATTGCTTTTATGTTTGGCTGTGATGGGTTTCATTGCATGCATTTAAGTGTGTATTATAAGTGCCTACTTTCCCATTCCTGAATATGAGACCATATTCTTATGACTAATTAACAACACCTGGCTGAGCATTTATTGTTGCAGAACACACAGTCTTGGTGGACTAACGATGCGGCTGGAAAGAAGGCTCACGCTTAAAATGAGCCAATCACTGTGAGGGAAACACGGGGACCACGGGCGGGAGGACAAACGACACACCAGACAGGGAAGAACCTGGAGCGCCACAGGCGACAAACTGTGGGACTCTGCAAAGTTGTGTGACACTTATGGAGACCATCAAATAAGATACAAAAGAAGAGGTGGCAGAAACCTCAGAGAATGAGCGAACCAAGTTTGTCTCCGCTCAAACGGTACGTGAACACATGAGCAAAATAGTCTGTATCCAAAAAGATTGAAAAAAAGCACAAAAGCTGTTTTATCGCCGTAACATGGTGCTAAAATCCTAAGAAAGTCAATTTTTTTTTACAGGGAAGCAACAGTATTTGTTCATTAGGTTTTAAGGTGCATTGTGAAGAGATCCCATTGCTGACTGATTTAGGTGGCAAAAAAAAGAAAAAAAGAATGCTTGTCAGGGAGAGTCAGGGAAATCATTAATTTGTAGAAAATTCCAACTATTTAAATCGTTTCTTCCCCTCAAGACCAGCTGTTTTGCATATGTGCAGACACACAGATTATCAGAGGAATCAGGCCAGCATTTCCATCACTTAAAGGAAAAAAGTTGAAGAATATTTCTCGTTTAATTTGTTAGTTTTATATTTCCAACTCTATGGCGTTACGATTTATCTTGTAATGTGCTTTTATGATTGAGGATTTAGCAAATTAAAGATCCTGATGGGCCTGGGTTGGCCAATCGGGATCTCACAAATGCATGTAGGATGCGTGTGTTTGTAACACAGGGTTATTGCCCCACTTATTTGCCTTGGGTGTAGGCCTGGTCAGTGGCCGTGGAGAGAGCGCGTCCGCGGCGGATCAGTGCCTTTGAAAGAAGATCAGAGCAAGTTGTAATTAACCGCATGTTTACACCTACACATCTGGACAATGTCGGCATCTGCTGTGCGATGGGTGGACGTGGAGGATTGCCATGGGAGCAGGTCAGCACTGAAAAAGGCTCTCGGTGATCAGCGTTAACACCTCGTGTTGGATCGAGACTTTTGATGGCTGTAAAGATTTATGTATAAGACATGCCTTTAATTAAAATCTTGCAAACTCAAAAAAAGGAAGATGAATGATCCAACCAATGACCGAGTTCACACCTGGTCAAGTAAAAACATTATGCTTGAATCTATCTACAATATAAAGGACAAAGTCTTCCGTTAAGATTAGGTGTTGCACCAGATTAGTAAGAAGAGACCCAGGTGCGGAATTAAATCTCAGAACCTCAACCTCCTTTTAGTTAGGGTAAGCTCTGCGGAGAGAAATATAAGTCTGCCCGTGGATTGATCTACTGTTCTGGTGTAGATTTAATATACGTGATGCTTAGCACACAATGTAGGCATTTTCATCACAAGCACAGTATCATGCTGACGGGAGCACTGAGTTGAAATTCTCAAATGTGCGTCACATCAGTCTCACAGAGCCTGAAAGAGTATTAAAAATGCCTGCACATCTGCTTGGTCCTGCCTTTCCAAAAGTCCATCTCAGTGAAGATTTCTGTCACCAACTGGCTTTGTTTGTGTTCCTTTGTCAACGTTAAAGTAAGCAAACCAGTACAAATCAGAGCCTAGAAGCCCAGTGTTATAGCAGAAAAGGAGCTGGTGACTCCCTGACAAATAGTTCTTCCTGAGCATCTGGCACTATCAACACACGGTTTACTCAGCAATCATTGCTTTACTCCTGTATCTCCTGCCACATGTTAAGAACATATGACTTTCCAAATGCTGGTGGAAAATCAGGGGAAACTCCCTGATGAAGAATTGTGTAGTCTTTGAGTCACCGACGCGTTGCTCATTGATCATTGAATTCCATTCAGTTTTCACGAAATATGGAAAAGAGATGTAAATTAATTTGCCAAATCAAAGTTCAGTGGAAGTTGAGTATCCTTTCTGCAGCCTCATTTTTAAACCACAGACAAGGCAATGTGCAGGTGCTTTGACGCAGGCTTCTTTTTTAGAGGAATCTCTACCAGCGAGCAGAGGAAAAATGCGTGGTCTCTGTCTCTGCAACCCTATACAGCGTTTAGTATTAAGACTTCTTATCAACACCGCCACAGGAGACATGTTCCCAAAATGTCTAAATCGCAAACACTTGTCGTAATGACAATCGGCTACAATAGTTACCATTTAAACTATGATTCATTATTATTTGGGCAACCAAACGTGGCAAAAACATTTGCTTAAACTAAATATTTCCCAGACATTGCACCACAGCTATTGCTATACCGTGTGCAAAAAACCTTGTGGCCGAACAATCAACTCCCTGCCACTGCAGATAATAAAGTGGCTTTTAGTCCATGCAATGAGTGGGTTGTTTTACAGTATCTCAATTTGAACTGGACTGTCACACAAAAAGGATGTGTGCCGGTGCGTCACAGCCGTGAGGACCTCGCCTGCGGCAGGCGGCCATTGTTTCCTCCATTGTTCTCCCCAGTGACTCAAATAAAGAGACTCTCCAAAGCCACACAGCTCTAAATATGTATTTCAGCTGTGCTAATTAGAGACCTGCTGTCAAGCGGGCACGGAGCCCAGGACGAGGGATGGCTAAATATACCAAAACAAAAACAAAGCTCCCAAACGTAAAAATTATAAACATTTAGACAGAAAGTCACAGACAAAATTGCAAATGTAAATGGAAAGGTGACATTTCTGTGTGTGTTTGTTTTACTGAAGGCGGAGCACAGCGGCGAAAGGAGTTATTGGTTTGGTCACAGGGTTTGAGAGAATAGCCATTTTCAAATGTGAACACGGGGCGACTCCCTATGTTTTGTTTAGGTGTGTGTGTATGTGTGTGTGTGTGTGTGTGGGGGGGGGGGGTGTACGGGGGGCTAGTAAGGAGTTAAGGAGGACATGATGCAAAAATACACTTAGAGAGTTACACTGGGGTACACAGCTCCTTTGGGTAATGTCATGCAAAGTGCATGAGCAATAATGAGTTTAAATGCAGTAAAGCAGAGGAAGGACACAAGTAGATCAAGCATTCTGCTTTCTTTTGACAATATTGCACTTAAAATGGTCATGTACAGATTTGAGCCAAACTGGACACCTCACCCTTAATCCTTAATGACAATTGACTATAATCCGTATGACAAGTATATATTCCGCAGGGAAAAAAAGAAAAGAAAAAGAAAACCCTGTGTGTGTAAATTTCTGTCCGTCAACATAAAGCAGCATTAAGGAACTTTGTGGACGATAAACAGGTATTAAAGCAAGCTGTAAACATGATATCCTTACCTTGGCTTATTGCAAATGTGTTTGGAACCAGATTTTCAGATCCAGACGCCAATAAGCAAACATTAATATAAATTGTGAGCCATATATCTGATGAATGAAAGGCCAATTTTATGTCTGCCTTTATCTGTGTTTTGATTCCCATTTATCCCTCTGGGAAGTACGTGCTCCACCTTCTAGACAAGCATGCAGGCTTTCCTCGATTGTTTTTTTTAATTTTTTTTATGTATTAGCATTGTCCAAGTTCATCTGAACGTGACTTTCCCCCCGCAGTGCGATTACCGAGGAGAGAACGCTTGCGCCATCGTTTCGTATTTTGAGATATTTCATGAGGAAATTGTGAGGGAAAGTGTGTCTGCGGAATTCCCCTGTGATGGATTTATCACCAGAAACAGGCACCAGATTCAAATTCATATGGCATGCCTGGGAGGAAAGTTGGCAAAGCATTTTAAAGACATTCTGAGCGGTAGCATACCAAAGTATGTCTGGGGTCTAACATTTAGCTTGAGCTAAAATCTACAATCTAAAAAAAAAAACTCTTTCAACAGACACTTTCAAACCCTGGAATTTCGTTAAATGTATCAACAATTCGTTCCGTGCAAAGCTATGGATGTGCAAAAAATCCTCAAAGTCCCTTTTAGTCTGCTGTGAGGGATTCCTGTTCATTTAGTTTTTGTCCCTGAAATGCAGCAATATAGGGTAATCATTTGATTTACCCCTGCCGTCCAGTGAGGTAAGTATCACAGATCAGGCGAGCGCCTTTAACTTGATCCTCTTCCCCCTGCCCCACTCCCAGCTGCGATAGAGGTGCTCTGACTCAGCCTCCTCGAGGGTGAAATGTTTCACTGTTCACACATTTCCCCCTCGCTGACCTAAAATGACTCCTCTCGTCCCTCCCTGCAAAATAAGTGTTCCTTGAGATCCTTCAGCACCGCCGCTCGCAGGCACATCTGACACGTGTGGGAACCAAAAGCGGATTAAACTGCTATGTGTGTACAAGGACTTTATGAACAGGGGAGAGTGCGTGGAGGGGCCCGGAGAATGGAAGCCGTGAGAGCCGAATGGCATGTTCACATTGTTGAAATATGAGACCAGGGGAAGCTTTCAAGGCATAACGGCGTCTTTATGAGTGCGACTTGAAGGATGGAACCCAGACATGCTGCTATCACGCGGCGTTAATGGTTCGCTACAGCTGCCGTTGCGAGATACTGATTGAGGAACATTAAAACATAGCGTTACCCTAATAAATTCTGTATGGCGATGAGAACTGGGAATCATTTAATGACTCTCGCAAGAAAAAAACTGCATTGGGCGTACTGTTTTCTGGAGCTACTACAGACCGCCACTCGCAAAAGATAACATAAAACAGAAATTAGAAAAAGAAGAGGAAAGATGGTTTGAAAATGAGTAAAAACTGATAGCTGTTCCCCTTTCGTAGATAACGTCTGAACGGATAAATTGAAAAGTGAAAGGAGTCACGTATTCCTTGGAAGCTCTACTGCGAAAATATAAATCTCCGACATTCAACCAAAATCAAAACATCATTTTGCAAAGAGTGACTGACGTTCACACTTGTCATTCTCAGTGTAGTACCAAAGATGGCAAGTCTTGGACAGAGATAAAGCGCGGCATCTCCAGACCGAGATCAAGCACATCCACACTCCCCCTTACCGATAAAAGGTTCCTCCGTCCAGCTGCTGAGCAGAGCCGGGGCCAGATGACCACACATAGCAGAAAATCTACACAAATACTTCAAAATGTCTTTTCCCTCCGAGACAAACACTCAGAGGTCAGACTGCAGATGTTCATTCTCTATGCGTTCCTGTTCATATTGATATCATAAGTGGCCATTTCCAATCAATTATGCTCAATTGATTAGTTTCAATGACTTGTTCATTTCAATTTTCAAATCACTTTCATTCCCTCAACACCCGTAAGACAATGGAGTCATAGAGTGAGATAGCCCCCACTTTAACATTTCTCAGAGTTCAGCTCATCAGTCACTCCATTTCAGATTTAAAAGCCCGCACCACATGTAAAGGGTCATAAATTACAACTCTGGCCATGCCCAGTGTTTTAAAAAAAACAATATGTCAGGTCTAAGTAATTGAAATGACAGGACTTAAAGTAACATTTGCCGTACGATTTTTCACATCATTTCAAAAGATGCGACAATCACATAAAATGTACACACCGTGTCAGCACAGAGTTGCTTCATTAACTTGGTAGAAATAATTCTGTATGTAACTTAAGTAGTATACAACCAAAACATGTATAGGAGAGAAACAATTCAATTTAATTTAATTTTTGCCATCTGGAAATGAGGTGAGCAGCACACAATTTGGAATGTAACCGCATATTTGACAACATGATTCGGAAAGTGGAAGTTTGCCTCTCCAAATAATTGAGCTGACAAGCTTAAAAATAAATATTCGTTGGTATCGCACCATGAAAAGTTATGTTTCAGTTGTGATCTGTCGACACACTGCGGATGCTGTAACACAACACTCGTCGATATAAGAGTGTGTAGAGTTCGATACGGCACCTCGAGCTGTTCTCTGTGATACAAGAAAATAACTTAAAGTAATTCCACCCGTCAAGTCAAATACTGAGCTTGCCATGAGTAAGTTGAAGAAAAGCTTGTGCAGACGCGCTTGCAGTGATAAAACACGCCAATCTTAGCGTCATTGCAGCTGGAAACAGTCCATTAAGCTGGATGAGTCGCAAGGACAAATGCACTTGGATGAAGTTAATTCACATGAGCGGCATTTGGGGGCCCAAAAAAACTGCTTTTACAGAAACGCATTGTGACAGAGACAATTCTCCGCAGACGAGTTTGTGGGGAGCGAGCACATAGCTAAGAAGCAGAAACATCATTTAGGAAGAGACAATGCATTTTTGCTGATGCTGGGATGCTACAAGCGGACAAAGTAAAATTGTTCTTACAGTTCGTCACAAACAACCGTCGCAGATAGTGGAAATGTTTTTTTCTGATGCCGGATTGGGCAAAACAACATTTTTGACTAAAACCAGCTCTTTCCCTAATAGGGAGAAGTAGAAACAAATGCTTTAAGAGAGCACACGAGGCCAACATCCAAATTTCATTTTAGCTATTTAGTCAAACTAAACTATTACCGATTTATACATTACTGATATTACAATCTGCCACGTGATGTTTGTCAGATCAGCTGGCAAAGGATGTAGCCAACACAAGCTAAATATTAAAAATATACTTTTATTGGCTGAGTCTTTTAAACAATGATGTTAAGCAGTACAAGGAGGCATCAAAGATTCATCTATTTTAGGATGTTTCACTGAGCACTGCTCTTACGGATACGGCTCTTACTTCTATAGGCTGGGAACAATTCTGTTAATTCTATAGCACAAAGCAAACCATGCTGAGTCCTCAGTAAAAAGACCCAATAAAACAAAAAACGAAACAAAAGGTCTTTGCGTGGCTTGAAGGTCGGGGCAAGATAGAAGCATTCTGTTCAAATGTATGTGGTAAGGGTGACGGAAATCCAGTGGAGAGGGCCATGACACAATAATTGTTGTCATGAGGACCGAGGTGCGCTTGGTATTTTCGCCGACAGTAAATGACTCAATGCACACAATTCCAGCAGGTGTGCGTATGTAAAGTAGAGGAGGCGGAGGTTTTCCTTTGTCGGCACTGTAGACACGCAGGGCACTGGCAACTCATCTATCAGGACTTTAAACGCAAGCACCGAAGAACCCCCGGGGGTCAAATACACTGCAAAACAGAATCTGTTTCCATTTCAACCGATGCTATGATGACACAATCTCAACCAATAACTATGTTTTCCCCTCACCAAAAAAACCTTCTGTGTCAACAAAAGTCAACTCCAAAATGGAGCTTCACAAACCTCATGTTCCCCTTCAAAGTCAGATTTGGACACATGGTATGCATTTGTGTCATATCAGCTTGCGCACACAATAACGTATCTCTCCCACCACACTGGAGAGTAGAAATGCGGTCCTGGTTTAATGGACAACAAAGTACCATCCCTAACCCAGTAACATACTTGCTGTTTGCCAGAGAGGCTGTAAGCTCTCCTTCAGTTGGGGCTGGAAATGATTTCATTGCCACACAAATTAGCACCACTTACGTCAGATGGGACCAAACTACCCTCTGTGTCTACCAAGATGAAAGTGGTACACAAACACCCCGCAGAGTCTACAGCCTGCCAAATTATCCCTGTGTTTTTTGCCCTCAGAGGTGTCGCAACGGGGCAGGCAAACTAAGAGATTGCCTCGGGCCCCGAGCAAGAAGGGGGGCCCCCAAAGACGGCTGTTTACATTGGTCCACAGAAAAGACAACCTGGAACCCCCTAAAATGTCTTGCCATGAAGAAGACACTGCAATGACAGGTCGGGAACCCCCTTATAGGGGGCCACATGGTACTTGGTACGCGCTGTCAAAAGCTTATTTTTATTATTATTATTATAGATTTTTTTTTGCCTGGGGCCCCCAGAGTGTCTTGAGTGAAACGTCCCTGCTTGCCCTATCCAACCCCTGTCTGATTTTTATTTTGCTGGTCATGAAAGAAGAGAGATCATAATAACAAGCCTATTTGTGTAGGAGAGGAAGGTGTGAAGGTTGTGAGCGCTTTGTTTGAGAAGCAGCGGACCACAGCTTGGCAACCCAAACTGCGGTGCAGTGAACTCTTTCGGCCTTATGGCATCAGTGGACTAATCTTCATTCCAGGTTTTTTGTTTGCCTGTGTATGTGTATGTGTTTGTGCCCGAGTGTGTATGTGTTGCTTGCTGGTAAATGTTTGATGGGGTAATGAAGCTTTGAATAAACAGGACAAAAACAGACTGTTTTACGATAATATTTTTCTACACTTAGTGCAGCTATGGCACCGGCGTCAAGATCAAATACAGTATATATATCCTATATTTTTAATAGTTTAGAAGCAACCACATGAAGATATGCCTGAAGGGGAGATGTGGCCTAGCGGTGAGGGAGACAGGCACCTGACCAGAGGGTTGCCGGTTCGAGGCCCCATGAAGGCGGTCTCCCTCTGGAGGGATGCACGAGGCCCCGCCACTAAGAATACCTCTACTTCTAATGCCCCTGAGCAAGGCACTAACCCCAGAACCCCGGACACTCTCAACTGTCCACTGCTCTGTCGGCTTGCATGCGCCACAGATGCGCCACAGATGGGTCAAATGCAGAGGTCAAATTTCCCCTGACTTGTGTGGGCAATGTGCAGTTTAAATATTCAACAGAATACAACCTTTGAGGGAGATTTTTATCTTTAACACCTCACAATCCTCTTTACAAGGAACTTAACTGAAATTATTTTTAGCCAGTACAACAAAGGCTAAGCTGCATATCGCCAGAAAGTAATAAAATATATACCCTGTTTTGCATTAGCATGCACTAACTCATTGTGAACTTCTAAAGTCAGTCGAGATCTGGACTGCAGTGAAGCGAGAGAAGTGTGCCTGGAAGGATAGATAGCACAAAACTCTGCCTGTTCTTTCAAAATGGCTATATAAGGGAAAAAAGGGGCTTCCTTTTAGCTTGAGAATGGATTTATGTCATATTTAGGGTGGACGCAATTTAAGACCTGCCTGGGTAAACAAACATAGGACTGTCCAAGACAACAATGTGAACCAGACTCAGTCATTTACCACTAATATGCTGCAAACACATATAAACAGAGTTTTCAGTTATCAAATCTATTTAGTAACTGTCACATAAGAATTGGTTGCGGAGAAGCTATGAGACATGTTATTTGAAATGACTGACAGGCAGAACCGGCTGTCGTTGCTGCCGGTATGCAACCACAGATTTTGGTAATGCAAATTCAAATTGTAAAAGCTGTGGGCGCAGCTCATTTGCCGTTATCAATGAACCACCAGTAGTGTTTCTGTTATCAGCGGAGAAGAACATGGTTCTCAGCAATGAGTCCCTATCCTTCAATTATTGCAAAAATGTCAGAAAAGGAAAAACAAACCGATGGGACGCTGAACTGAAATGAACCGGTTCCGTTTCCAACAAGCATTTTTTTCCCCGTCTACCACACATCATTTATTTTACCATCATCATCACTTGCCACTTGAACCACAGGACAAACTATCCCAGGCTGTACCTATTATAATTAACTATCAAAATAAAATATCCACTGGATGTTGGGCAAATACAATCAAAGCCATCCCATGAACGTGTAATGATGTTGTAAAACATGCCCCGGCAACCATTAAAAATGCACAGCAGCCCACATTACAGGCTAAATGGTCCTATAATGTACAGTAATCGGTAGTTGTTGGTTTCAACGTGAACTAGAGCGTCTTCACCCCCCGTGGCTTCACGTCGTGACCTACCACCCCTGGTTTCTGCGTTTCATGTAAATATAGTGTGTAATGACACACTGTCAGTGCACAGATGCTATTATGGCCTCCCTACCAGGCAGAGGTCATCTTTGCCACCCCGCCCAAAGGAGGGGCCACCTCACCGCCGTGGTTAAAGGCCCTGCTTTCGCCCAGACCAAAATGACAGACAGGATTTTATCTTTGCATTTTGACCAGTGTTTGCGGTGCAGAGTGCTGAGAATCCTCTCTGAGACCGTATAAGGATTTGGTAGATACTCGCTGTCATGTGTAATTGTTTGTTTTTTGTTGTTTTTTTATAATTGGTATACGGGTGACGGCTGATTCCAGACTGCACTCAAGGTGCCTTTGCCAAGGTGAGAGAACACCGCATATCTCGGAAGATCTCTCGGAGAAACAGGCAGGAAAAGGTTTGGCACAAATCTGTCTCGTTTCAGCTTTGAACCAACGATCTGATGAGACATTTACAACCGTCTCCTTTTGATAGCCCATATGGTGATAAGCTGTGTATGTACTGTGGATGGTGGTCTGGTCAATGTAACCACGAAATACCACATTTCACTTCTTTCACAACTATTCCAAAAGTGTTTATTTTTACAGGCCACAATTCAAAATGAATGCCGCCAACGGGCTTTATTTAGCACCAGCGTGTACTACTTGGATACCTTAAAAACATCAGTCATGCATTTCTTTCACGCTATAAGCAAATCCGTTCCAATTTCTTTCCCCAACTGTTTACAAAGTGAAATTTTGGAGGCGTGCCGCTCCAAAAAGAAAACAGCAAATGGAGCGCACTGTAGCACACATCTTGATCGCTACACTTGCAATGACATATTTCCAGAAATTACAAAGAAATTGCCAAAAGTACAAACCGACTTATGCTCCTGATTTATTTTTTGATCAGAAGATTTTCCAGATGTCTGTGTTACATTAAAATCTACTGGACT
Source organism: Colistium nudipinnis (assembly GCA_016785305.1). Taxonomy (NCBI): domain Eukaryota; kingdom Metazoa; phylum Chordata; class Actinopteri; order Pleuronectiformes; family Rhombosoleidae; genus Colistium; species Colistium nudipinnis. The sequence goes on from JAFBJU010000621.1 coordinate 42,991, forward strand.
CTCTGGTGCTCAGGTTCCATTTTAAAAAGCCGCGTCTGTGGCTCTGTTTTATTTATTAGTCACACTTTGAAGATGTTCTCACCTTTCCACTTTACTCTACTGATGGGTTATGACCTGCACAGATTAGAAGCAAAACCCCTGAGGCATGAGACCATCTGGTCCCGTGTCCACTGTAAATGTTTTTTTTTTTTCCCATATTGGAAATTGCATGAGGCGTAAATGACCAGGGAGGGCAAGCCACGGTAGAGCCGTCAAAACCGCATCAGCAACTGGCAAGCTTGTTTGTGGATTGAATATATAGGCTTTCTGGGCAAAAAGCGGAGGAAATATTCAACATCATAATAGAGGATAAGTCGACATCTCACTAAATAAATTTCCTTCATGTTTTTATTTAATTGTGTGCAGTCTGTGTGGGGGAGAAAAAGTTCAACCGACCCTGGAGTGAGTAGGATTACAGATGGGGCACGCTGTCCTAATATTCTGTTCAGATGGGACAACAAAAACACACCAGAAAATGGATTAGCATGAGAGTGGACTCGCCAAGTTCCTCGCCGAGTCCAAGAAAAGATGGTACTGGCATTAATTTTACTCTCTCTTAGAATCCTCCAACTCCAATTTTCCAAAGAGCATGTTTGAAGCACTTTAAGGGGAAGTCCACCTGGAAATATCAGTACAGCTTATTCCCATTTATCAATTTAGCATCTTAAATTCAGGACAGACAGACCAAGATGCAATCCACATAGCAGTACCGCTGCTCCACAACCAGGGAACAACTGAATCACACGAAGGAAACACTGACATCAGATTTTCTGAAACTGAAAACAATTTGGACGACATTCATAGCCACCCTATGTATAACTACATCCCACCAACTTTACATTGCCTATAACCATCAAAATCTCATAAATGAATCTATTCATGCATGTCTTTTATAGGTTAGCATTCTCCACACTTTAATTCTCCTAACACAATCGTCTTTTCTGGCTGCACGAGTGGCAGCCCTTTTGGACATTGTCAACGTCTCCTAACGGGGGCATGGGCATAACTCCAATTTGTGACGGCACTTTTCATAGCAGTTTAAGTAACAGTTTGCCTAAGATTCAAGATGTCCCAGAAACACTTGCAAGACAAGCGCAGTGGTTTCCAAAAATTAACTTGATTTTACGTCTCATATTAAAATTTTATAAGGCCCGAGGCAGACAAGTAGGTTAACTATTTCAGACAATTTTGCTATAGGAGCGCAGATGAAAGGGAAAAGTCTTCAAACTTAACAACAGGACAAAAGTTCAAACAGTTGCCATGATGTGAAATGTCCTGGCTTTTCCTCAGTTTTACAATTTTACATTTTAAAATCAGAGCTGTTAAGCTGTAAAGGAAAAATGCTGGGTTTGTTTGGAGAAATGCAGCTGGCTGAACAATGAAAACACAATGCAATAAATGTGTTCAACAAGTTGTAAAATATGATGTGGTTCGTGTGGTTCTTCCTCATAATCAGTTGAGCAGAAGGGTTGGATTTTTGTTAAAAATACAATGCAAAGTATGTCACCATGAGAAGATATTTTTTTATTTTTACACCATTTTATTTAAAACACAAATCTGTGGAATTAGTACAAGGAGTTTCAGTTAATGTCAAACTAAGTAAAGATTATGACCGAGGTGGACACAATTAAATCAAATGTAACAGCAAAGAAAGGCAGACAATCACAGATGCCACCAAGTGTAATTTTCCCCCACAGTATCCAGATTATATTGAAGAGGAAATTAAATGATGTTGAAGTCAACGTAGTGTTTCACCAAATAAACCGGATCAAGTATTTTTCCACTGCCACAAAAAGAGGATCCCTATTCCAGAGGTGCTGTAACAGTCTTCGAGCAAGAGGACGCGGAGAGACATGGAGCCCATCTGAATATTGCTTCCGGATGCGATAGTCAAGTGTCTTTTCCTGGCCCGGTCTCCAAGGAAAAGGGGGGAGCTTGGAGTTCAGGGCCACCAGAAGTTGGCTCTGGAAAAGCAGAGAGGTTCCTTGAGTTTAAGGGAATAGCTCGGGGATCCACAGCGGATGGCAGATGAGGAGGAAAAGTTAAAAACATTGGAGGCGGCGAGCGGTGAGGATGAGAGGTGACATATTGGCCTCAATTAACTATTTTAATAGCAGCTCATTCCTCCTTATTCACAGAGGGCAACATTTCTGTGGCTATAACTCAAGGTAAAAGTGACTACTAACAGTGCATTTCGACACTGTTGGTCTGAAGAGTCTTGAGAGAGTTCTTCAGCAGTACTGCGACTAATGAAAGAAAATAGTCCCGTCAACAGGATGCAACCTAACGCAATGTCAACCTAACCCAATGTTAACCCTGCATGGGGTAACACAACTTATTGGGACTTATCCATGACACGTAGGCTCCGGTCACCCTGGGCACTGAAATCGGTCGAGGGTGGTCCGATTACCATTCAGCAGCATTGAATGCAGATGTGAGAACAAAAAAAAAAGTTTGAACTTCACACAGAGGGGCTTCGGTGTCAAGGAGACATGTCCAACTAGTTTAAACATGAATGACTTATCCACATGTTGCTACTGAGCTCTGTAATCCTTTGTGCAATAATTAAGTGGACAGCTCTGCGTGATCTGGGTATACCGGTGTTATCGGATCGTAGTGCGTCGTACGTAGAGCTGTGCACCCGTCATTGGATTCCTCTGAATGGATGTAAATACGAGGAGCCTTTTTTCCGGGACCATACAATGATGCAATCTTATCGCTGGCAATATGTCTAACTGATTTTTTTTTTCTTAAAAAAAAAAAATCTTTTTGGACATCATGAAAATTTGAAACCAATCAACAGGTTTATCCATGGTAAAAAAAACACTTGTGAAACGTGTTCTTCATAGGCTAAAAGCATTAAAGTCATCCTGAGAATATCTGAGAGATGTGCTCAATAAATAATAAAATAATAAATAATGTGCTTTATTTTACCCAAGATCAACTTTTGAACCTGATCCACGCTTAAAAATAAAAGCTAAATGTACTGCATTCCATTTTTCCATCCATCTCTCTAAAATCCACCAGGTTCATGCAGTTTTAAATCACTGCGGTGTGAGCTTTAGGGACGCCCTGAATATGTTTTTTTTAAGCCATTTAATATTCAGGATCTTATGATACCAAAACTAACACATTTTAGACGTTTTTAAATATCTTGCTCTGACACTCATCATTTTCAAAATGATGAAAAAGCATCCTGTAGAAAATACCTACCTACTGCCAATCAGCAAGGAACTGTTTCAAGTTTGTAAAATGATTCAGCACTATGCTGCCAGAATACTGGCCTATGTAAGAAATGTATTCCTACTGAGTGCAGATGTACTTGACGGATTTTGCACGATTTTAATAAACTTACAGAGCTTCGATCAACCTCTAAAAATTGTAGTTATATCACAATATTTCGAGAAGGGTGTATTCTAACCAAAATGAACGTTTTTGAGGGTATTTTCCAGAGTATAGAAATTCAAATTATTATTATTTTTTTCCTATCAATTAAGGACCACCCTAATGCCCTACATATATCACTTTAAATGGAAGCTGAATTACCTTTCTAATTGATAGGTGTTCAGTAATTGATCATCCTCTTGATCGCATCAAAGCACTTCCACTTGTCCGGGATGTAGAAGGCTTCAAAGATGTGGGGGAAGGGAGTGTCATAGCCACAGACCCGGCTGATGGGAGCCTCCAGGTTAAGAAAGCACTCCTCCTGTGAGACGAAAAAACGTAACAAAAAAGAGGTGACAATAAGTTTACTCTCATTATTTTTCCCCTCATTTTTCTCTATTACCCTGTCAGTGCTCAACATTTATCCAGACAGGGAAGCCATGCTAACGTGTTCAGACTGTGACTCCTCCGAGTCCTGCGTCTGATACATACTTGGCTGACAGCAGGGACTCTGTGTGGGCCGTTGCATGTAGCAACACATGCAACACGTCATAGTGTGACTGAGTTTGCAGGTTTTTATATACAAGTCCCAGTTGTTTAAAGAGCGTTGATGTGTGTTTAAAGAGCCAAGCAAAACACTCTGGAAGACTTGGTTGGAAAAAGTTAATAAGGCGTCAAATTTGGTCAACTATGACCTTTCACATTTGGTCATCTAATTAATGAGTAATTTCCTCAAGGGAAAATATATAATACATATTTAATTGTACATTTATGTCTGTTTATTGCCATGCTGACTGAAGTGTAACGAAAGTATCCTTTTTTTTTGGATAAGTTTAGTTTGAACATTTCTGCAACATTAAAACCATAAGCCACAGACACTTTATTGGCTTCATTTCTTCAACCCTCTCACTCAGACACCTGTAGACTTCTAGTTCACTGCTAGTTTAACTTAACTGGGTATATGCTATTGACAGGAACATGGAATGTAAAATAGTTGTTTTTGAACTTGTCGCACAACTCTCAATTATTTTTATTAACATACACAAATTAAAAACTACAAGCAAACATGGTTCATTCGGGCTCCACAAAGAAGGTCAATGCTCGGGCCAAATGCCTTTTGGTATTGGCCTTTGACCTGCCCCGCAGAGACAAAGCTGAATGAAGTTGGCCAAAACACTCCAAATGGGACAAACCCCCTGAGGAGTTAAATACATGCACTTGGATGCATGCACAGAGGTTTTGCAGAAACAACTACCCTGAAGTACCCTCTTGCAGATCATTCTGATCCACTGAAAACATACGATAACATAAGTTGCACAGCACCGTCTCAGCGCATTGCCTGTTTGTGCATGTACAAGTCTAAGCAGAACACACTTTTAGAGCCCCGTCCTGTGAAACTGACAGCATCACAAACTCAGCCATCCATTTAATTCCACATTATGAATCCACCAGTTGACTGCCAGGGAGCACTTTGCCGTTTGGCAGGGCAAGACTTGTGTGTTTCACACTACGTTTTTCATTTCTTATAAAACGTTTGGCAGAGTCCAGGGGAATGTCTGACTTGACGAGGAGGCCTTTGGTGCTTTGGTGCATTTATAGCCTGTAAAAACGCAACACAACAAGAGAAACAGAGAGAGTGCAGCAGAAGCTTTCCTTATTCTGGCTCCTGGATGTATTACTAAAAGTCCAAATAATTGCCAAGTAGGAATACAAAGCAACTAATGTAGTCACACCTATGAGACGGAAGCGAGGGATTCCAGGTGGAAAGTGCAAAATGAATTTAGTAGGTTGGGATGGCTTTAGATATGGTGGTCCAATTTATGACCGGATGAAAAATGTCAAATAAAGCTTCTTCTTTTTCCCCCCCAACAATCAATCATCACTAGGAATCAACTATTGTATTACACAGAAAAATTCAAACATCAATTCACCAATTTCCTCCCTGTGTCCCCATAAATGTTCCAATATCTCTTGCATGGAATTTCAAATATAAACAGCATTTGTTGTATGAAGTATATAGAGTTACAGCAGAAAATGAGGGATGCCTTCTGTTCGCCCACTTCAGCCAACTGTGTTAAGTTAGATGACCTAAAATATCTGGAAGAATAGTCGGTTGAATTATCAATAAATTAGGGTGCTCACTTTTTATTTAGAATTGAGTTAAAAAAGGGAATTATTCAGACTATGATTGTCTTGATTGTTTGAATTCAAATTTTCTGGCATTTGGTAGGGTTGTGATTCAATTTATTTGAACAAAATGGATTGTTGAAAATAACTTTAACTAATGACACACACTATCACTTGGATTCGTATGAACCAGCCCCCGAGTGCGTTACAGTCAGTAAGCCAGTCATGCAGTCATGCATTGCAGGTTTTTCAATTTGGTGCCGGTGAAAAATTCCAACTCATACAGGAATTTCCACTTGATTTCTTGTGCAGGTGAAAATGTTGCTGGAATGGTTATCTACCTGGCAGCTGGATTGGCTGGCAGTCTGCGCCAACTGGCTTAATAACCGTGATCAGCAAGAATGAACGCACACTGAAGGGAGACGCCAACAACTCCTCTCATCATCAGGCTCCCCCCTTCCACGACGACTGAAGACCAACCTGAGGCTCTCAGGCGGGCATTTCTCAAAGCAGGCCGTGGCAGATCCTAAAAACAGCCAATGTATCCCTGCTGGCGCTATGCATTTTTCCTTTTATTTTCTTCTCACGTTTGTTGAAGCATATTTGATCCAAGCACTAATGAAGGTATGTGGCCTTGTGCAGACGATGTCCGATATATTAAAGTTTGAAACACATGCCGATATAAAAGTATATATTAAAAACAATTACATATTCTTCTTTTATGGGAAGCTTTCAGTGAGCAGTATGCTGCCACATTCTGTGTTTCATACAAGCTCTATCAAGCTACACTTCAACTGTGTACTTTAGTGAACTTTGTCTTCAGACATGAATATTGAATAAAATACGAATTTTATATGCATGAGTTCACCACAACAGTATTACTCTGAAGGGCACTTAAACCTCATTAATTGAAGCGTGCGCATAGCAAATAACTGGCATCTAGCTCATAAAGGTAACTGGTGTTATCTCGGGCAGAGTGCAGGTACATTCTGTCAAAAGAATACCAACTAGTGAATGTCAGATAAAAAGGGGCGGGCTTGAATAGACTGGGCCACTACTTATTTGACAGCCTGCTTATTGAATAAGTATCAGCTCAAGGTATTTATGAAACGGTGCATTTCTGAAGGCACAGAGTAGGATAATTGTTTTCCCCTACAAAGTAATACCACATGGTATTATGCTTTCTTTTCACCCCAGTGTAAATGACAACGTGATTACCCATGTCTACCGAGATTACAACCTCGAGATCTATTCTCTGCCCAACTACTGACAACCAGTCAGACAGAACCAGGGAGTTTGCTCTTTTGTCTGGATCACATCTGTAATCTCCTCTAAATACATTTACGGGAAGTGGGAGAAAAGTACAGTAGTCTGACTGCCTGCCTGCCACCACAGCTGGACAGAAGATGGCCACACGACTCACATTTCATTCAAATCAGTGTTTATCTTTCGGGAAGTGCATCATTATATGTAACAAACTAAAATGTCAGAATAAAAATATGTGATATGGCAGTGACAACAAGCATGCACCCTGCAGGGGCGCAGAATTTAAAAATACAATGGAGGACGGGCATCGTCTTGCAGTTATGATATTGTGTCTAATTTCAGGCACAAATCTGACATTTCAGAAACTCAACCAAAATACCAGTATCACGTTATATCAACTAACAAAGCACCCAAACCAGGGACCAAACTTTTATTTCGAATTTCCCCATTGTCTCAATTTAATGCAAACTATACAAAATATTGTGTTAAAAAAATATAATATTTTTTTCTGTATGACGAGCTTATCCATCCAACTGTAAATTTAAACCGCACATGGTATTTTTTTCTCTTCCCAATGTAAATTAAACTGCTTATATTATTATTATTAATTACATACAGTTCATTTTCTATTGCATATACTCAGGTCACTGTATATATTGTATATATGTACTATATATATGTGTTGTATGCTTTGCACAGCCTTATTCTGTACCTGTGTCTATTTATGTTTGTATACTTTTACATCAGCAGATGCAACGCCACAAATTTCCCCACTGTGGGACAATAAAGGTTAATCGTATCTTATAGTATTATGTCAAAGCACCTATTAAATCAGTACACCAATCACATTTTATCCGGCACTCCACTTTTCCCTCTACAGTGTAAAGCTACCACAAAGGAAACTCAATACTTTAGGAGCTTTTACAGCAGATGTCTCTCAGGCTTTTAATGTGGAAGACAAAGTGCAGTGTTCAGTTTTGGTGATGACAGCTACACACCCATCAGGAGTAAATTAAAGATGAATCTACTGGATTTAAAAAAGATCTTTACATTTTCATTCAGTCTTTTCTGGTTGGTGATGAGCTGTACCCCATGATGCTGCTGGTGAGTAAGCTAAACGAACTAAAATTAGAACCGACTATGCTCAACACCCTGCAGTTATATGAAGGAAAGGAACGGATAATGAGTGAATGGGGCTTTGGGCTATGAAGCTACCGATAGCATCGAGCGGCAGCAGTTCAACATTATACAACCCCCATAACCTCCCTACCCAATGTGCGAGTACCTGTATTCAATTCACAAGCCTTTTAAAGGAGCCTTCCTGTATAAAAAGTGCCCTTTGAAGGCAATTTAGATGGAGAAATAGAGGAGGAGGGGGCGGAGTGTCTGGTTTCATGGCTGACTTTTACAGTGGAGCATGATGCCCCAAGCCTTGGGATTCTTTTTCGGTAAAGCCTGACAAGTAACCAGAGGTCTAAATTTGATTCAGTAGGTATTTGATGAAGAAAATATGCACGCCCTTATCCTAAGCTAAAACCAACTGGACCTGAGCTGAGTCAACAGGCTACGAAGAATGTCCTAGAACAGTACCACAGGGATGGATATTTGATATTTGACTTGTTGGTTTAAATTACACACAAATAATTGAAAACACAAGCAGCGGAGGTAGAAGTACAAAAAAGCCATCCAAGGGCCCTACAAGTCATGTCGGAACCACCAGAGGATAGCGATACGGGATTTAATGCACAATAACGTATGGTTGTGTGTACACTGTAGTCAATACCACTTTGTCTGAAAAAAATCTACCAAAAACACTATAGTACACGTGGTCCGTTACCTACAGCTCTTTCCAATTGTCGTGACCAGTCAACGGTTGCTTTAAATACACATAGGTCACAATTATTTCCTTCACAACCAGAAAGAAAGATATTACATTTCTCTGAACCCCCCGGATCCGCCAAAGCTTGGAGTTCTTGTACAACAGTCAAGTCTGTCACGGTGCGGAGAGAGGGAAAGTGATTCACCACTTCTCTCTGTGCATCCCTGAGGTCCATGAAAAGTAATTTGTCTCGAGCCACATCCAGTTCAGTCCCACTCCGTCCTATTCAGTCATCGGCCAAACACTCTAGGAAGGGCCAGCCGATGACACAATGTTAAATCCTGGAGCCAAAGTGTGATAAAGGACACTCAGCAAGCTCTACCAAACTCCCCTCTGTTCTCGATACAATAGAGAGAAATACAATCCATAAAGGGATCTTTCGGGATAGGCCACTCGCTCCAGAAAAAGTAGACTGAGATTTAAGCAACAATGGTGAGACAATACAACGAGCTTTACTTCCAAGCACTTCATCTTTTTGTTCCTCGAGGCCAGAAAGGTGAGGGACAAGTTAAGACCTCAATCACACCAAGGTGGCTCTGCATTAGTCTCGCTCCAATATGGTGAAAGCCAGAATGTAATTGTTGTGGCTGGTGATTCAATCTTTTGGCTAAAATATACTATTTTATATATCCTGTTATAACATATATTTTAGTAGCTCATCGTCCTTTTATGCAGTCATTTTAGTAGAGTGCACCGTAAAATTGCATTAACATGACATGACATATTTTCTGAAATGCCTCACGTGTTCAAACAGTTGTGCAAGGACTACATTCATAGCACATGGACACACAGAAAGTGCCACAGGTCCTGAAAAAAAAAGGTTGATTTTAGAGAAATTCAAAACGAACTTCTTCGCCTCCACTCAACTTCTATCTTTCCTTGTTTTCTAGTGAAACAATTGACTGATTTATTACTAAGGTGTGTTCTCATGTTCTCTGCTTTTTTACTCCAGCTGTTCTCTCTCTTTAACAAAGGAGAGCCTGTCACTATGACACAGTATACTGCAGTTTTAATACTTGAGCGGTCATCAAAAATGATAAACATACCTTTAATGCCGACATCGATTTGACTCAAAAAAAGTCTAAACCAAGACGTTTTGACAGAAATCTTTGCTGAAACGAGTTCCTTACTTTAGTATCGAGTCAATTCTGACATCAGCTTTGATCTGTTCATATGGTAGCTCTGGTGTGATAAAAAATAAAACATCTCTGCCATCTGTATCAGGTTAGCACTATATTATCAATACAATTAAATCAATTTGCTTGCTTACTGGCTTGGAGGCTTGAACACCAGAGAGGTGACGAATACCAAATTATGAGATCTTTCTCTCCATCAGCAATTGGCCTTTTTAAACGAGTCATGTTAAACTTTTCCTTATTTCTGTTCATATTCAAAATGGCTAAAATTTCAAATAATGAGGTGAATATATGTAGAAGTAGTCCCTGTGAGACAAAGCTCTGACGTCAGATGGCTCTGAATGCAAGCTTGCAGGTTTTTTCTTCTTCTCACTTTTGTGATGAGCTAGTCAAGCATTTATTTTTATAGTCACACACTCCCAGTGCAGCTCCAAGCATGGACTACAATATTCTTGGTAAATGTATGTACACATTCTGCCCACAACAGTCTGCTGGAGTAGTATAACCATATATAATATAACCATAACCAGTATTTCCATTGCCTTCTTTCTGTCCTCGCTGATGGTTTTTTGTAACAATGTTGATCCTGGTGGTAATCCTATGCACTTGTGGTCATGTATGTGACGGCTGTCTGTAGATTAAATTGGCCCTTAGGGAGGTTAGATCGCTGGAAGGTCAGAATGTGAGAAGGAAGGAGCTTGTGAAGCTACTCAACCATAAGTATCTGAGGAACCATACTGGGCAATTAGCATATGTAAGATGACATTTATAAAGAGGACTAAGAATATCACCTATAATATATTTACTCCAGCAAATGACCAGAGAAATACAAATAATTAATAGCCTTGTAAGATAGATATATACTGTATGTACTATTATAGTTTAACACGCCATATTTACCTTTTGTTGAAACTATGTCGAGATATGTTATTACCCCAGTCCAATTGTAGATAAATATATTTGTCCATTTATCAGCATAAAAATATTATTAAATACAATACAGTTATCAAAATGTTTTAAATGGGATTCATGAAGTAACACAGAAATGCCTCTTCATCACATATCTTTAATCTATAATAACTAAAAATATATTTTAAATCGAAACATGTGCGATCCAGACTGTATCAAATTCCATTTTTGTTTTCATTAAGTCACTGAGGCTGTGAACTCACTCAGAGGCCTGGGATGAATTGAAATAATGTCCCCAGTCTGCTTGACCTATTCACTGTACAAGTGAAAGATGTTCTTTAAAATCTGGTTTTAGCTTGCTCTCTTGCAGGCTATAATGGCTGCAGTCAGCTTGAGTTTGCAGCGGTTGTTATGGATTCCAATGGTGACCCAGATTCATGGTGAAGGAAAAACAATCAAAACCACCACAAAACCCTCTCAAACCAACCTCGCAGCATAATCCGCTTCTCTGCTGTCCATTCCTATGCTTACACACCAAACTATTGTATTTTTGCCAATGTTTGCCTGTAAAATGTTTTGATTTTCCTGTTAACTAGAACACTCTAAATCGTATTTGTGTGGCTCACATCGATAGTCAGTCAGAGTTTTAAAAATATCATCATAAATAGTACAACAATATTATAAATTGCAATTATTTGAGCCAAAATGGTCATGACCTGAAATTTTCCATCGCACCTCTATAACACAGTATGATGTAGTGTTTTACAGTGTGACCAGAGAAGTTCAGGTCACAACATAACCAGTAACTATTCCAAAGGTTTTTGTGCAACAAGAGCATCCAACTTGCTCGAGGCAACGCAAAAAATACAGATCAAACAAATCAGTGAGCAATTCCACAACTTAAGTCACCCATACACAACATGAAAATATGAAAACATGAAAATAAGTCGGCGTGAATCACTGGATATTTCTGCCTTCACTAACAGGGGAAGAGCAACAACTGACCAGCAGCAAATGAGGGCAGAATTGATGGATTTTGCTGATGACTTTTGAAGGGGAGCGCTGTCCTTTCTGAGAAACAAGTTGCTCATTGAGAGGAGGGTGGAGTCCACTGCCAAGAGTCTTACCCGGAGAAAACAACCCACATACTGAAAATAAGTATCTCGCCACGCCAAAATAGATGCAATTAGGATGACAGGAGGGGGATGGATTTTCATTTAGTCATGCATCATGCACTTCTCCGGCATTTTTCAGATTCAGTATCCAGTATCCATATTTCCTAAAACTGAGCCTAATAAGGTTAGTTAGACCCACCGCCTAGGAGACTCTGACTCCTCTCCTGGCTTGCATTAAACCTTGGGAGCCGTGGCCTTTACTGCTTGATTTCATGCTCCTAAAATAAAAAACGTGATTCTAACTCTTACCTTTTTTAAATGCTGCCGCTCAGTATGCACTTTTTTATTATGTTGACAGCAATCATTATTTTATAGATATTTTTTTCACTAAAGAAAGGTGCAATTTGGAAATAGTTTATTTCCTGTATGTTCTTTGGTTTTTCGACACCTTACCATAACAAAAAACTTCTTTAGCTGACTAAAGATGGGCACATGCAAGTGCTTCTTAAAGGTAGCATTAGGTATCTGCTGCTCTGGGGCATTTAGTGAAAGGCTTTTTTAGCTTTATTATGAAGTGGGGCTTTTATTGACAAGGCCACTGCAGCCCTATTAAGACAGGAACATTTGAGGACCACCGCCTAGCTACAGGGGCCAATAAAATCCCCAACAGATACATGATGTACTCTTGTGCTCCCTCACCTGCACTGTGGAGCTGATTTCAGCTGCAAAGCCGCCGGTCACTGGAGCCTCGTGACTGATGAGCAAACGTCCGGTTTTCACCACCGACTGCAAAACAAGGACACATACAGATGGGTGAATGTTTACAGTTGTAACTACTTCAGAAAATATTAAACCAGAGCTGTGGATGATCTGTTGAAATGACTTTCAATAAAGTTTACCTTTTTTACTATTGGGAAAATAAGATTGTCATGCAGTTTTCCATATTTGTCAAAGTTTGACAAAGGCAAAGGGTTTGTGTATATTGTGGATGTATTTGTCCTGTATATGTATTTGCCCATTTCCAATGCAGTGGCATAGTGCCCAGGAAGTGGGTGTTTCCAAACTAAGAGTGGTTCAAAAGCTCCCTGCTGTGGTGTGCTATAACTGCTAACAACTCTGTGTGTGCATGCGCGTGTGTGTGTGTAAAATGGTTATGACACAGCAGTATACGCTGGAGGGCTGATTTAGGCTGGTACACAAGGCCAACAGGACAATCATGGACATTAGAGGTCTCAACCTCCTAGGCAGTTGCAATTGGGTTTTCTGTAACCTGACATTATTGCAGAAGGATGCCTCCGCTCCACCCGTTATCTACCACAGCATAAAACCCAATACTATACTATAATCTCATCCACTTGCCACTGGTCCAGACCAAAGCTATGTCCGTTCTGTCCCTGCTACATCAGCACACTTTTCCCCCCCTCCTAGTTGTTTTATTTCCATTGAATGTGTTCCGTTTTGAAACACAGACACTTAAATCACACTCAAAATTGGTGCATTTGTAGATCCAATGCTGTAATCCTGTAACATTTATAAGAAAACTAAATAAGGGCTTTGACTCGCACCATCAGTGAGTGGAATCCCTGCTCGCCCAGATTTTCCACTGAAGTAGCGACGCGACACAATACACTCCACATCTAAACACCACATGCCTCTGTGCTCCCTCAAAGCCACTAACCAAACAGCCACCGTAACTCGATAAATGAGCATCACATGTCCATATGGCACTGTAAATTAGGGCTGACATATTTTCCCCTCCGACAGGACCGCATAGCATCAAACACAGGGGAGTTCTTCGTAGGGATGCTTAACAGGCAAATATTTACATTGCTGAGGTCCTGGGTTTGGCTATAAAGCACCAAATAACTGTGGCAAATTTCACCACAATCAGTCACTGGTTCTGGGGGCAAAATGAAGCTTTGTCCTCACCGATTCATTTTGATCACATTCCATCTAGATGGGCATGAGTCCATGCTGACATGGCAGAAAGTGCAAATCACATGACAGTGCACATACACTGGAGATGTGCGTGCCCAAGCTCGCAGTCACAGATCACTCAAATAGCTCACCTCTTGCGTGTGTAGGTGTAGACCTGCGTCAGGTGTAGGAATAAAACAATTGGCAGAGACAACTAGTGGAGCAATGCACATAATAACATACAGTATATATGTTGCATTTGTGCTAATTATTGAGGCAGACGTGGTTGTTTCCTTCCAGGAAAAGGGTCACTCGACAGGAATGTGAGTAGTACGGAAAAACACACCGTGAACAAATTACAAAGTGAACGTGGGTGTCTGCATCAATGTTTCGTATTACTCTCTTTTATTTCATTAAATCACAAAGCCCCAGTATTCATATCAATAGTAAAAATTAGGAGATCCTACCTAGAAGAGGGGCTGCTTGTGGCCTAAGGTTGAGTCTGACAGACACTTATAAGTTTTTGCTGCCTGTCGGTTCCCGAAAACCATCTGTGCAACATTCACATGAAATACTGCAGAGAGATGATCTACGGATGACGGGAAAAGCGCAGTGAAGTGCTTAAAACAAATCTCATATTGCCCACATATTCAATAGTTGAGGTGACTGAGTTTACTGTGCAAAATGGTAATTGATTGATAATATGACGCTATCTCCAGGAGCAACAGTAAGCCATGTGCAGAATGAGGAGGAATCAAGTGAGGAGTTGAGAGTGGGGCGATGTCTTGATATGACAAGTAGCTATTAGGTTCGCCTTTCTGCGATGACTCATACGGGTCCTGTGAATAAACAGAGCTGCTGAACCAAGAGCAGCAAATCTCGTGCACACGCACGCGCTCACACACACACACAATTAGGACGGTGTTGAATTCTAATTTGCACCGTGACACCAGCACTGGCCTGGTTTGTCTGTTGGTCATCACCCTTGGGAGAGACCCATCATAGTACTCGCGGCAACAGGAGTTGTGCATTCTTCAGATGCTCCTGACACTGAAAGGAGTCTGACACTGTTTTAACAATATTGTGGGATAGAATTTCAGGCTCTGTGCTCCTGGGGAAAACTCATGACCCACTTAATAATCTTCACATTCGAAAATCCATGCAGCCTAAACACAAGTGACAGTTACTGGCAAAGTGTCCACACGCTGGCATTAGCTAACTGAGCGGGCTATTTCAGAAGCTATGCTTCATGCCAGCCCGTAATAAGCAACTATGGCAAAAAAAAATGAAATAAATAAAAATGGCAAAATGTGGTAATGTCTGGAACAGCAAAGGAACTGGTTGCCCTGGTACAGTAGGGAATGTGGTTCATGTGAAAGGTTTAAGTCAACACATTGTCACATAGGAGATGGTATATAACACATTGTCTGCAAACAGTTCCATTAAAGTTATTACATTTGACTACTGTAATGCAATGGAAATGATTCCCCATAGACCCTGGTCAAATTGATCCATTCTCATTTAGAGAGCTAAATTGACATTTTGTATGGTACCCTTAAAGTTAACCAGGAGAAGTCCTTTGTAAATAAAGAAAATGCAAAGCCATTCTTTCCTAACAGCTGTCTCATTAGAATTAGAATGCACATCGTCCCACACAAACATGCACATGCACATAGGTCGAGGGAAATTTGACCTCTGCATTTGACCCATCTGTGGCGCATGCAAGGCCACTGAGCAGTGGACAGCTGAGAGCGTCCGGGGAGCAGATGGGGTTAATGCCTTGCTCAAGGGCATTAGAGTTGGCATCTCTTTTGTTAGTGGTTAGTGGTTCATGCATCCTTCCAGATGGAGACCGCCTTGACTGGGCTTCGAACCAGCAACCCTCTGGTCCGATACCTGTCTCCTTCACCACTAGGCCACCTCTCCATCTGGTAAACAGTGTGCATAGTGCATAATTGTAAACCCATGATATGGCGTTTTGAATAACAACCTTGCACCTAAATTGTCCAAATTATTCAACCGATCCTCAAAGCAAACAACAAAGTTCCAAGGGACATTGGACACACGCAAGTTGTTTTTACATCCCCAGAGGAGACTGTGACAGCACTGCAATGTATACATAGTAATTGTGGCTGTGGCCTTTAACCCAGTTACTTCCGGTAGCTGGGTGCGCTTCCAGGAGTCAAAAACGTCCACTCTGATCATGTGGTTTAAAGTCATTCTGCCCTCTTATTTACATATGGCAGCCACCTCTCATATTAGTGAAGCCGGAACTCAAGACAGGGGCTAAACAGTTACTTTTGAAAGCAATAGTAAGTGCATTGGACACTGCAAATGTTGACGAGTTGGATGAATCCATGGGGATAAATAATATGGATATAATATATATCAGGAGTTTATTATTGTGCGACTTGTATACTGTGGATCAAAAAGCATTTTTTTATAAAAGAAAAATAATAGCTATGGGAAAACTGTAAGCCAGTCTGAAACAAATCCTGTTTGGTAGCGAGTTCTTTCAAAGTCTAGCCAATGTGAAATGAAATGGGCGAAGAGAGAGTTGAAGTTGCGCTGTGGCACACCACCAGTGAATATGACAGTAAATTTATAATGTGTGCTGTTCCAATTTAACAGTTCCACTGTGTGTTTAAATGACATTTATAGCTTTTTCAGATTTCTTTTCTGAACTGGGTCAAACATCAATTTTAAATGTTTCCTAACACTGTCTAGCTTCTGAGAAAAGCTGACAATCTCCGAGGAAGTCGGCCTGTAACTTAGTCGACTTGTCCTTCAATACTAAAAATTACCCAGACAATAATAACATGACAAAACAAGCACACACACCCACGGCTGTGCTCCATATAACTACCAGCTAAGATCAGCATCACCTCAAAGACAGCAGTTACATTTCAGGAGGGCGGTGGACACTTGCCAAAGGAAGGCCGCGTAGATAACCTTGTAATTGCTTCTCGCACCATCTGACAATATAATAATAATTTGTGACCACGTTTTAGTTGGATTGCGTTCAACTAAAACCAAAAAAAGATTTGGAGTTTGAGGTCAAATGAACGCAGGCTATTTATAAAGTCGGTGTGTCACTTCTGTGAGTCGGTAGGGTTGATAAACCGTGTTGCTCCGTGCCCTGGCGCAGGGTCAAAAAACGCGGGCTCCTGGCTGGTGGCGGTCGGTGGTAGCTGGGCTGGGCGACGGCTCTGGTGACTGCAGCTTTACTACTCATTGTGCTGCAGGACTGTCATTAGATACCAGAGTCGCTCCACTGGCTGGGGCGGAAATGTCATGTTTACTGCCATTCCCATACACACCCAAACCTGATGAGGGGCATGGAGCCCGTCCTCCTGCACTCACTTCTTCTTGGGCCTGCCTCCTCCTAAGTAAGGCTCCTTCTTTACTGTCACCCACTCTATCTTTTGTCCCCCCCTCCCCAAGGCCAATCTCCCAACACTGCCTCCCCACACTGCAGCTGGAGGCCAGCAACCTGGCATAGCCTCAAGAGGCAAAGGTCAGAGCTGTCACTTTTCCACTTCATGTATACTCACTCGCACACAAAGACAGAGGGGGGGCCCCCACAAAAACATGTGCAGAGATACGCACACGCATACAACCACAACCACATAAGCACATGTAGTTTGTGCAAATACACACCCACACATGCAAAAGGAGTCCGCCTTTCATACACTGCTTAGTCAGGATTGATTTGATTTACGATTTATAACAATGAGTTGATTCTCATGCTGCTGATGCCGTTGTGGCACTTTGGCATCAAAGGTGTCGCCGTAGTGAGAAGGAGATACACACACACACGTAATGAAAATCTACAATCCTGAAAACCAGCAGCATATTCACACATTATATTTTTATGAGAGTGCACTGACTCATTGTAAAAGGACAGTGTGCTGACTGAAGCAATGAGAAGTGAATAAAAACAGTCCATACTTGGGGCTAAACTGGGAATGCGGTTCGGCTGGTTCAGAGTCACATAACGTGCTTTTTTTTAAAAAAAAACATGCGAGTGTTTCCAGAAGAAGTTGCCAACATTTATTTGTTAGATCTGTATTTGTACACCAATAAAAAGGGAGAAAATGGTTTTAAAAATAGTGAGTGATGACAAAAAACAATATCTGCTCTTTTTGTGCTGTGTGCATAAACACATACGTATTCATCTGTAAATCACTCCATATTGTCACACAAAGTGTGTGCCCCCCTGTCCCCGAGGCCGTCCATCAAAATGTGACAGGAAGAGAAAGTTTAGTTCGGTGCCGCCACCGAGGAGTCGTCCTTGCCGCTGTACCCGCTGGCTACACTCTCTTGCTTTGACCCTGTAATTGCGTGGCCACTACAGGGTCCTAACTCATGCGCCACCATGTGATCTCCGTGACAAATGAGAGTCAGGATGAGGGCCCGACTACTGGCTTGGGCCTTTAAAGTGGCACTCTGCGATTAACGGGGAGGAGTGAGTGCTGGAGGGAGACGCGGGGTGGGAGGAGAGGCAAACATTCACTCACTCGCTCTCTGGGTGCCATGCGACCGCTCGTTCTCGCTCTCACGACAGAGAGAGGGGAAAGTGAGAAGTGGAGTGGAAGCGAGAGCACGATAAGAGAGCAGAGGAGAAAGTGTAGACCAGCCTCTGTGCTGGGCGGAGGGCCAAGCCGTCCTCCGGAGGAGCCAGGACGCCACGGGAGGCCTCAGGCAGAAATAACTCCACACACCCCATAAAGACCCATTGAAACCAATTCAACTCAATTACCCCCTGACTGACACGCACGCACGCACACGCACGCACGCACGCACGCACACTTTCTACCCTTCTGCCCTGAATCACCTGACTTTTGCACACACTCCTCTAACTAAAAACAGCGTTTTCTGAACATCCAAGTAGTTGTTGCATATAGGAGCAGACATTGAGGCTGTAAAAATCAATCAACAATTTAAATTTAAACTTATAATACAACAAAGGGGTAGTTTCAGTGGATGCAACAATCCAAGTACTTCTTGTTACAAGGATTTCTACTCAGGAGGGCAACCTGTGTAAGGGGAAATGAGGTAGTATTTGAAGAAAATAGACTACAGTTATGGATTTCAGATAAAAATAATAATAAAACTTTGACTGCAAAGATTACACCAATGTGAACGAGTTTATATGTGAAATGATGAGCAATTAGAAAGAAAAAATAAATCAGCAGCTTGAAATAAAATGTAAAAGAATGTCAACTTTCTCAAATGCAAGGGTGCGCTAAGTTTGTGTGCTATGGTTTATTATATTGCTGATTGAATAATATTTATTTATTTATTATTTCTCACTTTACGTTACTGTTGTTCAGATGAAGACAACCTCAGTAACAATAAAAATGCCTTTTTCCTTTTAATAGTTTTCCTTCTTTTCATGTAAAACATGAAAACCTACCAATGAAACCAATATTATTTGACTAAGGGAACAGGAATAACTAATATTTAGCAGCCTTGCGGGCAAACTTGTATCGGCGTGAAATTTGGAAAATAAACTTAGAGAATATACAATATAAGGGTTAATGTGGTTTCACCACAATTCTGATCTGCATGCCCCCCACACTCGCTTGTAAGAGCGACGGCATCTGGCTCCTCTCAATACGGTGTCAAATGAGAGTTTGAAGAAAAAGCATCCGTGGGCAAAATCTATTGTCTCTACCAAGCATGTGGCTTACTTTGGCAGAAGTCAAAGTGAGAATCATACACCCGTCAACATCATTTACCAAACCTTTTGGAGTATTCACCTGCGGGAGTTGCAATTGTGCATATCGTATTGTGACAATAAAGTATAAACTACATGTCAGTAACTAAAAGGAAACAATTCTATCTTTATTTTTTCAGCAGTGACTACACCGCACCTACAACTACATTATTGTTGTTCAGGGCCCTGTGAATCTTTCAATATCACTTGATTTCCAACAAGGGGCCACAGTGATAGGTAAACAAGACACAAACATACCGTATTGATCAGAATATAAGAAGACCCTGATTAAAAGACCACCCCTCTATTTCAGATTATTTTCAAGGAAAATAATAATCTTATTCGGGTCAATACACTACTTAGCTGTCATTGCATTCATTCATTCATTGATGTAAATGTACCATGGAGAGTCAGACTCAAACAATTAGTCACTTGATACCATGGGAAACACCAACTCTTTGTGTAGTGTAGATACTTTTTGCATCAATATGTCAGTATCGTATTTTCATAAACTTTTACTATTTTTGACAAAAAGGTGGAAGTTTTGTCAATTATTTTCAACTTATGAAAACCCACCCCCTCCCTGGTAAAACATATTCCTAAATGGTATTAGTCAAAAAGTTGCAGGCACTTATAGTCATGTAAATGAAAGTCAGATCGAATAAATGCAAAGTCTAGGGGAAAACAATTGAGCATTCAATTATGTTTAGAGAATTTTAAGATATTGAAAAGAAAATATTTACGTGGTATTTGTCTTCTAAGCTTAAGGGCCGATAGAGCTGAAAAATAAAAATGAAATGATGACATTTGAATTCCTTCTCGTTTTTGAAGATTTTTTAAAAGCACCTGGAGAATCCCAGGGTAAGCGGCAAATTCAGGTGGTTCGTGTAAAATCTGAGCAGAGTACTTTTATTTCTCGCATGGTCGGTTTTTCCCATTCCTGCTATTAGCCTACTGGCTGACCTTTACAAACTCGGTCTGCCAACACCTCTGGCCAAGGCTCCTCAACTAAACTTTCCTCTGCATTGGAAAACTGATGATCGATAGAAGTTACACCAATTTCAATCTCAGGGCCCTTTATGGTGTTTGTGAGGGTTTGTTACATTACAAAAAAAGAAATAAGTAAAAACAAACAACAGCCATCATTATCATCTCGTACCAAAATGTTTTCAACCAACAAACAAGGTCTGGTTTTCATCTGCATGATCTGCACAGATCTTTGGAGATGACATCGGACGTGTTGTTATTCTGGCCTCTATCAAAATCTGCAGAGTAGCCATGGCTAATATTCAAAGTAACTTTTCTTTTGCCCATCCATGTGTGGATTAGCCAGATTAAGGGCCATATTTCTACAGTGAGCGACACCAGAAAGAATTTGAGAAATCTCCAGTGCCTAGTTGTGGAACGTAAGCAAGAGCTATTGCCAAAAGAATGAATGGGAATGAGGTCAGTCGTAGAGAGACGCACATCCCAGGGCGACTGGGGGAGACACAGAGGGGAAATTAATCTCACAAATTCTGTAATGTACACATCTAATCTAAATAAATCCCTCAAATGCTGTAAACGTGAAGAGCTGCTAATGGCTTTGCTTTGTTTACTATATTGCATCTGGTCTTTACCCCAATGACACTGGGGGAGAGGGAGAGAGAGCTGAATCTATCCCCGACAAAAGAACCATGAGTCATTTTCCATTGATATAACCACTGAAAACACTGCTGCAGTTCGGCACAGAGTTATGACACACACATTGGCCAAAAGACACATATGGCCACCCCATCCCCCGTGTCTGGGCCTGCGTGTTTTCTTTCTTTCTATCCACAGAGGCCTACTGGTTGGGTCCACAGAGCTCTGTGTTAACACTATAATTACAGATGTGGGCTAAAATAATACGAATGAGGGGAGCGGGGCCCAAAGCTCTGGCCACTTTCTTCCTGTGCCATTTTCTTTTAATTTGATTGTTTCCAGCGCGTGCGTGCGTGCGTGTGTGTGAGACCGTGGGCCAAAGAAATTAGAAGTGGTGTGGTGGGCAAGGGAGAGTGTATATTTGCTGAGACTCCTCTCCTGAAAGGGAAACGCAGGCATGAGCCTGGTCCGTGCCCTGGCCCCACTCCAGACCACAGAGTCGGATGAAGGCAGAGTAAGTGTCAAAACTAGGCAAATATCGCTAATGCAGGGGCAGTAAGGAACAATAACAGATCCAGATGTCCCGACTTCCTATAGACCAGCAATGTTTTCTTTATGGAAATCTAAATAGTTCACATTCCAGGTCTTTGAAATGTTAGACAAACATTTGTTTAAAGAGCTGTAGTGATAAGAGATTTTGGTCAATCGATGGGCTTTTAGAGATCCTAGACATGTGTTTGAGGATGGTTAATTCAGTTGATCAACAGCAACCTAATCAGCACCTCATTTAACCGATTATTACCTGAGTGGATTTTTTTTTTTTTTTTTTTTTTTTTTTTTTTAAAGTGACAAATTTTTTTTTTTTTTTTAATGGGAAAATAAAGTGACAAATTCATTTTCGAGTGTGAAAATAAATATGTGTTGGTGTTTATTTTAATAGTTTAACCTGTTCAGTTATAAAATGTGATGACATCATATTGAGAGTTAGGAAATTATAAATATAATATAAAACAATAATTGACTGAACGCAAATTAATGAATAGTATATGGAGAGTAATTGATAATCGCAGCTCTGTTTCTGTCCCCTCGAAGATCAAATAAGACAAATAAATAATAGTCAATATATCCTTTACTGCATATCTATCATTAGTAGATTATCTTAAATAACCAGAAATCCTAAATCTGTAAGTGACAAAAAATCAAAATTTATAAATTACATCTTTGGATTTTATACCAATCAGAAGTCAGAATGATTCAAATATGAATGCCAGCTAACATAGGTAGCAAATATTAAAATGCTCAGCATCTTTTTTTTTATATATAGCTTAACATAAAAATATATATATTTCATTGTTGGTATATTTTTACTGCTTTAAATCTTAAAACCTATTAGTAGGAATTATTTGGCATCACCAAATCATCAATTATTAAACCTTGCTCTTATTCAAATAAAACGAATAATAAACTAAATCTAGATGTGGTGAAAACGCATATAGAAGTGGCCAATCATCTGGGGCCCACCTGTCTGCTGCTCTACATCATTAGAGCGACAAGCTCAAGTCTGGCCTGGGAAACCGAGGCAAAAAGGATGTGCCATCATTTCAGCAGTAAGTTCTACGCACGTAGATACTACCGAGACGAGGCCAGGCGATGAATCTACCGCAAATGAAAAAAAGCGACGCTGCCTGGTTCAGATTATATGGTGAGGTGTTGCCATGTCCTCTCTGTGGAGCAGAGACGTATCTGATGGCCGAGTACAAAGAACAAGAAACAGTGAACACGCTTAAAGGGTGGGTTAAAGCATCACCAGAGTAGTGACAGCTTAAATAGAAACTGCTGTGTTTTGTTGATATGCAAAAAGCAAACAAGGATCAAATAAGTGTGCTCTGAACTGGCTTTTGGCAGCACACTTGCTTCAGCAAATTTCCATGAGGCCTGTTCAGAAACGTGGCTTTTTTTGGACCAACTCCACACGTTTTCATGGCTTGACATGGCTGTAGCTGAAGCACATGGATAATGCGGCTGCATGCTTTGTCACTATTCTCTCCTTTTAACAATCCAATCATTTTACTACAATCCGACTGGAAAAATGCTTTAAATTGTGGAAGGCTGAAACCAGCCGACATATTCATTATCATCATCATTTACTCAGCAACTGAGCTCAGGGTCTCTTGCGAACAGAATAAAACTCGCAATGTTTATTACGGAGTTATAATAGTTTATTACTGCCACTGCCAGATGCGGCAGAACAATCCTGTGTCAAAATGCGGGGGGGGGGGGGTGGAAGGGGGGGGGGTGGACGGAAAATCCCCTGGCAGATTGTTGCCATAAGAAAAAGGGATCAAACAGAAAACGCTAAACCACAATAATTCTAATGCTCAAACATTTTGATATTGGATCAAATTTTCCAAAACATGCTCAGAGGAGGCTGATGAGAGTGGAATTGGAGGTCAAAATTAGAGCGTCGGTACGACTTTGTTTGGCCAAGCTGCTTTGGTAGACGTAAATATTAAGGTTCCAGGATCGCTTTATGCATGAATACAGACAATCAAAAATGTGCCATTTCTTTAATGATAACGTTTCAAATTAATGTGTGGCCGTAATTTAGGAATAGTTTCCATCAGACCATGTTGCAGTGCTCTGCATGAGGCTCCTAATGGCAACTTCAAATGACGGATCGTTCACCCCATGTTATTATTAGTATGTTATTAGCATTAAAAACAATAACCTTAACCACCGAGATGAGAACCACATGTTCACCCGACAGGGCAGAAAACACTGGTGGCTCGTCCATCTGCTTTCGTGTCCCTTTCCACCTCAGGGAATGACAAACAAACATATGTGAGGGTGCTGTGTGAACTCTCCGTTTACCTTCTATCTTTGACTCAGGACACACGTTACACAAACATTTCAGCTTTAAGTCCTTAGGTCGAGAGTGAGGGGACAGCGAGCGAAGGCCTCGATAAGGCCTTATCTGTGCGGTGGGTCAACAGGCTGCAGAGCACTTAAAACATGCAGACACCGTGACCCGCATCACTTCCAAGAATCAGTACAGATGCTGCCGTGCATTATTCCTCGAGCAACACACCTTACACACAAAGGTGCCAATTCCACCTCTATAAACCATCCATTAGATTTGGGTTTCTATTAGACACTGACCAATTTTAGTTATATGCCGTAGGACCTGATACTGGTGCACTTGAGCAGATCAAGTCCTTAAGTGACCCCTCCCGCATGTGTTTGAGAGTTGAACAAGTTCAGCCAAATTGGTTGCATCACACCTTACACACAAAGGTGCCAATTCCACCTCTATAAACCATCCATTAGATTCGGGTTTCTATTAGACACTGACCAATTTTAGTTATATGCCGTAGGACCTGATACTGGTGCACTTGAGCAGATCAAGTCCTTAAGTGACCCCTCCCGCATGTGTTTGAGAGTTGAACAAGTTCAGCCAAATTGGTTGCATCACTATGAGGGCTGAGATCCAGACAGTGCTGCAGTCACACAGACTTCAGCTGGAACACAGGCCAAGACACACATCTATTGAGGGAGAGTTTACACACATTTAAGAGAAGACAATGAAGTGAAGAAAACGGTTACCAGGCCCACCAGGGACCTACAGGCCATCCCAGGTCCTGATAGCGATTCATCAGAATCCTCTCCAAATGAACATTGGTTGAGCGAATCACAACTTCTCTGTTCCAATGAAGGCTGATTTGGCATGTCCTATTATTCCTCATAGGTTGGAACAATAGCTGCAACTCACATTCCAAGAGCAAAGTGATCCAAATATTCTGCTTAGCAATTTTTGTCAACTATCATAAATACAGCATGAATAATTACATTCTTTTGCATCCGAGGCAGCAAACTCAAACTTCACAAAATATATATATTTTGTTGGTGACCTTCTATTCATTGCTTTAAACAGGTGTAGGAAAACTTGCTGGAAGTCACGGAGCTACGGTTTTACTCAAATAGATTTGTTCTGCCATTTTACTCTGCTCACTGCATGAGGACATCATCTGTCACCAATCTCATATAATGGATAAGCAGTCATTTTAACACATAGGCTCACACTTTAGATGATGTGATATGAATTGAAAATCCTGATGAATGCCTTGATAGAGGAAAAAAGGTTGCCAAAAGGTAATGCATGCTGGGTACAGAAGGCCACACACAACATACAGGTGTACAGCAGACTGGTGAAATATACTGAGGGATGTTTTTATGGATTTTTGGATATTTTTCTCAGCTGTGAAAAATTGCTGGCATTAGAGTTTGATACCCAAAGGCCAGAGTTTGGACGGAGTATCACTAAAGGTCTTGCAAACGAGCATATGGGACTTGAAATTCATTGACTAGCACACTTCCTAAGAGGATATGCTCTGAATAACTCAATATCGAAGTTCAAAAAAACAGTTGGAGGATTTCAATAACACTGAGAGTGAGTAAATAAACAGAGACAAACTGTAAAAAATGACTTTGAAAAATGATTTGCGCTCGGAGAATAAGCAGCTTTCCCCCCCACAGAAGATATCTGCACTCCTTACAGTGCATCCATCGAAGCCCACTGCCTCTTATGGAATTACATTTTCATAAAAGAATTTTGCAATTAGAGAAAGCTGACTTCACAAAGACAAGTAAAAATTAGCTATTTATACTTCAATCTGCTACAACAGTGTTTACTGTGTCTCTGAGTGCTGTCAAACATCAATCAGGAGAGACAAAAAGGGGAAAATAATCCAAGTTGTCAAGAAGCCTATGGTAAAAGCGAAATTGAGCAGAAAAAACAGGCCCCATGTTTTGTTCAGGTTTCCTGGGTACACTAGCCTCTGCCCAACGAGACCTATGTGTGGTTCTGTGGTAAGTGCCTACTCCAAAAATGGTTAATCAGGGACTATGGATTGGCGCTGCCAAGCCAATTCGATTCTTTACTGGCTGGATATGGAGTCTGGAAAACCCGAGAATAAGGATGAAACACCAGAGATGTACTAAAACAATAACGGGAGCAGATATTGGTTTATAGTGCCAACTCAATGCTAAGTCAAATAAATGGGGATGCATGCAAGAAAGGAGCCAAATGTTGGCTGAAGCAAAGAAGTGACGCAGGCCGCACACATGTATATAAATCATAAGAGAAAAGTAGAGATGGCGCCAGAGTGAATACCTCCAGGAAACAGAAAGATTCTCAACTTAAATATGTGCATTGCATATGTGATTCACAAAAAAAAAAAATCAACTTTTGGGTGGGTGCCTGCATTCAAGCTCACCGTCTGCTCATTTACGGCCAGTTAATAAGCGCTACAATAGGCATTTGGAGGGATGTGAGCATGCTGGAAAAGACACCAGCCATACTTTCTTCTGAATTAAAAGCCCATTGGAAGCTCCCATCACTATATCTTAGAAAAGCACTGGTTCCAACATTGGTTTATCAGAAACATAACAAAAGGCTCTGAATCATTTATGTACTTGACCCAAAAAATACTGTCGGATATTAATTGTGATGTAATTGAAGATGCATCAGCAGATACCTCATGGTTACACTTCACTATGATCAGTTAAGAGTAATAGCTTATACATTTCCAAAGGTATAAACAAATGATTGATGGACCTTTTCTTCCTAATTGAATTGTTTTATATTTGTGTCTAAATGGTGTGTGTTCATTATGTAGTTATAATTATAACAGTATTACAAGACTAAGATGACAATTATACACACATCTATAGACACGTACAGATACGTTTTACTGAAAATGATATGGGTGCATTATGTTTGAAGGAGTATGAATGTGCATAAGTGACAATTTTAGTTATTCTTTTGCAAATCACTGCATATTTATCCATTAATGGCCGTAAATGTGCAGTCTGCATGCATGTGCTGGTGTAAACAGGAAGTAGTCCACTACTATATCTAAAAAGAAAATATATTTAAAAATAATACTGAGAGAGTAAGTGTGTTTGTAATTTGTAATCCCTGTTTCATAAACCAAAAGGTGGTGAAGTCATAACTAAAAAAGACTCAGACTCAGGGGCATAAGAGAGTGAATAAGAGAGTTTCCAACAGTATCAGTTTCATCTTTTCCAGGCTAAATGGCAAACCCTGTAGTAAAACGGACACAAAAGCTTTTTCAAAAGTTTCAGTTTACGGGGGCTTAACATTCCAGAATAGTGTGGATGCCAGGTATAAAAATAGCAGACATTACGCATTTTAAACATTTTAGTGTCATACAAAAATGGGTCTTCTACTTTAACAATATTTGTAAAATATATACTGTACATAAAGTTGAGAAGGAAGTTGAGGCTTTTACTTTTTGCTACCTCTGTGAGGATTTGATTATTTCATTTGTTTTACATCATTACACATCTATAGGCTTTGAGCAACTGTTCAAATAATTTGAATTTATGCGACCAGCTAAACATTTTAACATTTCATGAATTCATAAAAAAAGTAAATGACAGATTAATCATGAATGAAAATAACTTAATTGCAACCCTGAATGGTGCTTTATGCTTCAGTACAACTCCTACTCTATGGGTGGGTTCCAGCGTTCCGAAAGCCTGAATGTCTGAGCACCGGCAGAGTTGCACCCACAGAACCATCTAGAAGTCATGCCAGCCCATAGCAGCTGTGCAGCACCCAGTAGTTAGGCCACCGCTGCGCGGGGTTACTGAGGACACACAGGGCCGTGTCTCTAAGCATTGGTCTCCACTCTCAACATTGTTGCAGAAAAAGTATGCTTTCAAACTTCTTTAGTTGCCATAGCCTTCACAGGTGGCTATGATTTTGTGCACATTTATATTTGTGTGCAGGTGCATCTTTATTGTGCTGAATTGGAACTCTCACATACCATTAAAAGAATATCTTAATTTTCTTATTGGTCATTTGATCAATCTCAAAACTACAATGCTTTCAGCATCTTTCAAAGAATGCATCAAACCAAGAGGAATACACTGTATTGAGGATTTATCCATCTCGCTATTGCGGATTTTAAATTGTTTTTTTACAAGGCGTATATAAGCTTACTCTTTCCATTCGTTTTCATTGAGACTAATATTTACCTATAGTCTTTTTTAAATTAAAAGATAAAACATTTACCAACATTAAAATCTAGCCTAATGCAATAGTGCGGGTGATAACACTCTGGATATCTATAATAAATATTGTGCTTTGGCGAAGATTTGATATTAGCTTTATTAAAATGCTCTTTCTTAGCTCAGCCAGCAGAACACAACATAAAATAATGTTCTCAAAGGAGACATAGAGGAGGAAAAAACCTTCTTCGGATACAAGTGTGTTGGTGTAATGCAACAGGGGGTTTGCTGCCAAAAGTGTGTGTGTGTGTGTGTGTGTGTGTGTGTGTGTGTGTGTGTGTGTGTGTGTGTGTGTGTGTGGGTGTGTGTGTGTGTGTGCGTGTGGGTGTGTGTGTGCGTGTGCGTGTGCGGGGGCATTTGGTTGGAGGAAATGACAAGGAGAGATGTTGTTGACAAGCACGAGGTGGCAGGCCTGGCATTAGGCCCACTAAAGCACGGCACATAAACACACTATTCAATTTTATGGCAGTTATTTTAATGGGGCGCTACTCTTAGAAGAAAAATCACTTCAGAAGTCCCCTCTCAGAACAAACAATATGTAAGCGGTATGACTACTGCTCACTTTAAACTGCAAATGTCGGTGCCAGAACAATACTACAGCATTTGGCATCGGGTCCAAAAGACTCCTCTTAAATGACTACCCTACAACCGCAATTTCATCCTGTGCTTTAACCGGTGGTTATAAGATTTGCCTGGCGGCAGGCGCAGCCCGGTGCTCACTGACAAAGTCCTATGTTAACCAGAGGAGCTTGAAAATTGGAAAATAAAGATGCAAAAATAAAAATGTATCTGGTGCAAAGGCAGCGTGTGATATATTTGAGGGCCATTAAAAAAAAAAAGCAATGTTCCGCACGTGGAGAGGATGCATATATACGTGGTTCACCTCCCGCTGTGAAAAGCTCCTCGAGGTGGTTGGTTTTCATTTATAAAGAGCTTTTCAAAACATCAGACTCCGTCCGGCTGGTTTAGTCTACATTCACCTTTCTGTGCCACACCACGGCCCTTCGGCCATTTCCAAATAAATAAAGATAGAATGCCCACTGGCAAGCACCTCCTCTAAAAGCCATCCAAATTCAAACATTATTGTTTTGGTGAGTGCCATAGCCTACGCAACACCGGGGCGACGTACACTGTTAGTTGAGTCCGACTAACTACGGAAGGAATTCTGTTTATCGGGCACCAAAGGGAACCACACTGACCAGAGGAATATTCCTCTTATTGCTCAATCATACACACATCGACAGTAGGAAGATGATTCCAGTGAACAACAGTTCTTTAAGGGCAGGAGTATATATATATGCCAAATAATTACATAAGTACCAAAGTCATCACTATTACTATGATATAATAAGATTTATTAAAAAAGAATTATGGAATATCGGTTAAATGTACGTTGTGTTCATTTTAGAGGGTTATATTGGCAGAAATCAAATGCATTATTCATAATTTTTATTATGGTGCTGATTATAGAGTATAATTGCCCAAAACTAAGAACAGTCGTGCTTTTGTTCGATTTCACAGAATCAAACAATTTGCGCCGCCGTGTTTCTACAGTAGCCTAGAATGAACAAACCAAACACTGGCTCTACAAAGAAACTTTTTGATTTTTTGGTCACCTGAAGACTATCACCTCTTTCGTGCTGAGAGGTGAGGCGATGGATATTAATTTGGTTGGAGTCCCAAATGTCACTGTTAGATGCCACTAAATCCTACACATCGGATACCTTTAATAGATACCAGACAGTGCCACTAAAAATAAATGAATCCATTCTTCAGTGGAGAATATGACCCTGCTGTCTGACTGCGTTACCTTGCAAACTGTTTCGACGTCCCACGGCAGGATGGTCTGTAGATCAATGAGCTCACACGACACTCCCAGTTTCTCCTGGGCCATGTCGGCCACCTCCCTCATTACATGGATCTAAGGGGATAAAGAAAAAGAAGATTGGCTTTAAAATGTTGCACTATATATGTGCAGATAATTTATTAAGTTTGCACTAATAAAAATAGTAACATGTTCATTCACTGGTTCGGAGCAAAGAAAACGTCTAACATAATTTACACACTTACCAAGCACTTTATTTGGAAAAACTGTGCATCTGCATAATTAAGCAGAGGCCCAAATGAGCCTATCATGTTGCAGCAGTGAACTTTATACAATGATGTAGATACAGGTCTGAGGCTTCAGTTAATCTTACCATCAAACATCAAAACGGTGCTAACCCCTAACCTAACCATCTGTGACTCTGATTGTTGGTAACAGTCAGCCTGGATTTAGTAAAATGAAAAAGCACATCTCTTGGGATTATCACATACAGCATTTTACACGGAAAAAACACATAGTGATGCAGTTCTCCGGACAGTTTTTTTTTGTTGTTGAGAGAGATCAAGGGGAGAGCAGAAGAGAAAGAATAGGGTAGGTCAGATAACCAGTCTTTACGGCTGTGGCGAGCAGATGAGCATCTGAGAAGGCACAACAAGTCCACACCTGAGGTGGACGGTCGACAATAGCAGGAGACCACATCCGGTTCCACTTGTGTCGGGCAAGAACAAAATCTGAGGCTGCAGTGGACACCGTCATATACTATAGATAGTGAAGAACTGAGGAACCTTGAAATGTAGCCCCTGACCCAAGGCGCCTTGCGTCAACATTCCAGGCTGCTGCTGCTGGAAAAGTGTGAGACTTTGGGCTCCAAAGTATAACGTATAATACTAAATATGGAGGCTTTGTTTTGCTTAAGGTTTCGACACAGCGTGTGATCCAGCAGCTTCAAATAAAGAGTAGAAAAACAGCAATTTAAAGCTCAAAATATGGTGTCAATGTACACCCCATTAATTCATAATTTCAGTGTCATGTTTAATTTGGGTTTAGTGAGTGCATATTAACTGGCAGGCAATACTAACTCCTAAATAATAATCGCAGTTATAAATCAGAATCTTGAACAAGAAGGGAGAACCGACAACTGTTAAGTTGGTTTCAAAGATACAGGCCCTGGCCGTAACCTAACAAATAATAACTCTCAGGATTTATTTTACAATAATGCTGCCAATGCGTTATTAACTCCAGATATAGTGGACCTTTCTGGGGAGGAAGAAGGGATAAAAACTTCCTCTATGGTGAGTAATCAGAAATGTTGAGGAATGGTGTTTGTTCCTTTCTCTCTGTACAAGTTGTTTTCTTTACTTTTGTCTGCATAGTCCTCACACACGAGGGGGACTAATGAGATAGAAGGGCAGGGTGGCACTTCATAAATGAGAGCCATGCTCACAGTCTGCCCTTCAACAACAATACCGCCTTTGATGAAGATGCTTCACCCCCCAACCAGGTACACTGCAGAACAGATAAGCCTGTTAAAGTGCCTGAGTACAATCCGAGCTGGGGATGACCCCTGGTGAGTTAGAGGCACCTTCACGTTGAGCTGCAGAAAATAAAAACTCTTGGATGAAAAGATAGGCTATAATGGAACGTGTGCAGCAGACGTGTAGTGTTAACATGTGGTGAGCCAAGAACAGCCTGGATGTTGTGGAAATGTCTGGCCTGATACAGCCACAGACTGCCAGCTGAGAGAGCCTGCTAGGTCAGAGAGTACTTGCGGTGGA
The DNA here is from genome assembly GCA_016785305.1 of Colistium nudipinnis. NCBI lineage: Eukaryota > Metazoa > Chordata > Actinopteri > Pleuronectiformes > Rhombosoleidae > Colistium > Colistium nudipinnis. The sequence goes on from JAFBJU010000621.1 coordinate 74,803, forward strand.
CTTAAAGTTAATCCACTGTTTGCCTCTGTGGCTTTGAGCATCTTTTACTGGAGATGGGACCGGCCTCCTTTTTTCCCCCCAGGCCATGGAAAGTGATGCAAAGGCAGATGAAAACTTAGAAGGTCTCAAATCACCCATTGAGGCAATCAGTGATGCACGGGATCACCCACCTGTGTTCCCCAGGCAACCAGAGTGACATCACTTCCTTCCTGAAGAACCTCAGCCTCCGACAATGGGAGGGTGTAGGCCTCCACGGGAACCTGCTCCACTGCAAAATCAAGCATATCAACATTCATTGCTATTAATATCAGTGCTTAAGTGCACACATTACATGTAAGCTCACACAAGGCAAAACCCCGGAGAGTCCAATCTGAACACATTCATTCATCATGTTTCCAATGTACTCTGAGGTTTTCATGTAAAACACTGGTAACTGAGTTTTTTTTAATGCTACACTGGATGACAAAGTGGCAAAATGACAAACGGTCAAAGAACACAAATTCCAACTCGAGAACATTTTTACTGGCCCATTTACAGATGCTTCTCCATGCTTTTTCCAGAACCTCAACTTTCACCAGAGACCGAGTGCACTTTTATCAGCACAATTCAGTGCATGACCTCATGGTAAAAATAGCCAGCTACAAGCTCATATCCTTGAATAATAATCCTAAACAAAATATTGGTCGGATGAGATATCAGTCAGAGAAGAGAGGCCACATAAACAGGACATAAGTCCAAAAAAAGAGGGGGGCCCTTGCAGTCGGCCTCTCTTTGAACTCTTTGTAGTCCTGAACAAAGTGTATGCAAGTACTTGTTTTGAATAATAGTTAATTATGTCTTGGAAAACTGAAGCATAGTCATGGAAATAATTAGAATGAAAGAACTCATAAACTCTAACTGCTATAACTGTTAAACGTGTAGCCTATTAGTAGTATTTATGTTGCGAAGACAAAACATCACTAAACGTTGCATTTTAAAAGTCTTTAAATCGCATCCCCCATAATTGCTTTGTCTACAAAACACGCAGAGCACAGGATGTTTTAGTGTGAGGGGATTTTGGGGGGAAACGAACAACTAAACGCATTCTTAGATGGCAATGCATGAAGTCAAAATCACAATTAGGTACGGTTACTATACTCCGAGGAGATGTGGAGACCTATCTGGAAACCTGGACTTCCAGGATCCTTTCCTTCAAGAAGCTGGAGAGGAAAATTAAACTGCCTTCTGTCTCTATGACTTACCACGTTAAAAAAACATGAGGGGCCTGGGTGAACCATATGTGACTCTGGGTTAAGGCTTCCAGACCTGACAGAAAATAGGCCATAGGAGTTGATTAATAGCATTTTTTAGAATGTTCAAATCAAATAATGAAAAGTAGGTTATGGTTTAATATGTGGAATTTCGGTCCCAACAAAACAGCATGGACTCGATGAGACAAATGTGGGTTTTCTTTATTTCTTCCTCTTTTGCACAAGAAAAGAGAGGCCAATTCATTTGAAAACATGACCTCATAATGCAAGCAGAGATCATTAGAGGCACATGGACCTGGCACGAGAGCCGAGTCGCTGTGCGCCTTGAGGAAATCTAAATAACTCCTGAAACACCACTATGACTAAACCCCTTGTGAGCTGGATTAGCACGTTTTCATACATCTGTCAGCATTAAAAACAAGGTAACCAGAAAAAAAGAAAAGACACTGTGAGTAAACGAGGTTGGAACCCAAAAATAAATGCGTTCATTTTAAAGTGAAAAAAAAAACAGGACCTGGACCTGACGGGATCATTTGCTGTCACAACCTTGAAAGCATGGATCTAATATATTTTTTATATTTATATCATTTATTTTTACATTTTAAATTATTTCAACTGGAAACGCATGACGTGCCGCCACGAGAACGACTTAACTTACACGCAGCATATTACTGATGTGTGAACTCATCCACCCCCAAATGGATAAATGAACAAATCTGAATCTCATCCAAGTTAGAAATGCAAACAAAGAAAGCACACCCTTCTTCGCTTAGCCTGTGGTTACACCTCAAGTTGAGTCATGGCACTCATTTAGTATCATATTCACAGTGATTTGCTGTGTGATGTTGCTACACGTATTCAAACACAAATGATCCGAATGGGACCATTTTAATGTAAATTAATTCTTACAAAGCAGCTGAAGGCAACGTAGCTTTGACAGATGACTTCATCGTAGCGTTGAGGTATTAAAAGCATCCATAATAACATGAGTAAACCTGCATCCAGGATCTGCCTGTATGTTTTGTTGTATATTAATCCCATAAGTGCACACTTTGAATCATGTAAAAATAAAGCTCAGAAATGTCTTTGAGCACACACAACCCTTAGAAAAATAACCCAAGATTATTGATCTAAGTCTATAGGAAGCCTTCTTGACAGATAATTGTTATGGTAATGTCGAGCCAGAAATCTCAACATGGAAGAAGCTTTCATAGACCGTGTCCATACCTGGAATTAGGTATGGACACCATCTCAGGTGATTAAGACATGCATTGTACATACGTGATGCATTTGAGATCCAATCACACAGTGTGACTATAAATGTGAACGGAAACTCCTGACTGTCTCTACCTGCTGCTGACACATCTGTATAGTCAACCTGGCCATATACATCTTTTTGTTGTCACAAATAGAAAGGACATCTTTGTGTGGTTTCATATAGAGTTGGGACATACAGATCCAATCACAAGAGGCCAGATGAGACGCATTCAATTCAATTCATTCATTCATTCGTGTGAACAGCCTCCCTTAGATTAGAGGTGTGTGTGCGCCGACCTCTCAGGATAGACGTTAATAGCAGGTCTGAACGTTGCCTTTGAAGGGTGGCAGTCCCACTCTGTTCCCCTTCTGTCTTTCATTTCTACAATGAGCTCAAACATCCCCCACAAGCCTTAAACTCCGTCTTAATCCATGCTGCCCCTTACATTTACCCATTGTACACTGAAGAGGAGACGGAAGGATTCAGCTCAGTACTGTCAACACTTCACACCCCATTTAGACGGTCTGCTTCACACTGGTGATCTCGCTCGAATTGTTTGCAGTCAGGCATGTTGTGCGTTTGTCTTGCCTCACACTTCCAAAAGACCGAACATTTGCTTCGAATAAAGAAACCATGCAAGCAGAAAGCGGGGCCCGCAAAGCTGGAGCACAATGCTGGAGGAAGCTCAACATCAGTGGGGAACACGACTGCGCGACGGGACAATCTATACCATGCAACTGAAGAAAAATGACCTCACAATGTGCTCCGTCTAAATCAAAGTTTGTATCCACAATATTTTTGTCGTTTGGTCGACGATTTGTATTCTGCCAAATGGCACGCACACAGGCTTGGAATTTGTCCGAAGGCAACACAAACTAACACGAGGCAAGTGAACGTGACTATTTGATATTTTCACTTTAGCAATAGTTGTACTTTGCTTGCAGCTGCAGTTGGAAAAAGTGTCCATGTTATGTTTTGTGATGTTATGTTTTACATATCCATATTTTACATTATCCCTCACAATCAATAATCCGATTTGGGTAAACCCCCCCTGTTTTTGTGTCGTGTGTAATCCAAAACACAATAAGAAACCTATTTGAGAATTTACAGTGCAATATCCTCATATGTATTGTTCTGTATACGAGATGTCTTTTCTCCGGATATCGGGGGGGGGAAAAAATGGAAGCTAAACGTTGACTTCAGACAATCTACTCACTCGTGATCCGTCTTACCCGCTGCTCTGTACAGGATCTTGGGCTCGAAGAAGATGCAGGGATTTTGGTCAGCGATGCAGGAGAGGAGCAGCCCCTTGGCCTGCACTGGACCACGAGGAATTACAACCTGAACACAAGACACACATCGTTTGCCTAACACGTCCATACTGAAAAAAACAGTCCCATGATTCGTTTTGAATATACAGAACAAAAGATGTGCTTTTCTATCTGAGGCTGACTAAAAAATGTTTACTTCTGAACTGCAACAATAGTTCTCCCCCACCCCCCCTTCCCTCGTAAGATAATTAGATGTTCATGTTCTAAAATGAATGGTATTTAGTTTAAATCTGGGGTATCATGACAACACTGGACCTCTGACAGAGAACAGCACTGATAGTAAGCACTAAGATCAACATTTATCAGGCTGACCTTTGCTGTGAGACAACATGTTTATTACGCTCAGCTGTGGTTACTCACAGTGGATGAACTGGGGCTGTAAACCATACAGACATTTATGCGTTATTGCACATCATTTTTCTTATTTCACATCCAAATAGCTGGATAATCAGAATGGGGAAATGGTTGTGGGCCTCAACCGGTTTCTCTCAGTTCGCTCAAAGTGCTTTTACTTTGTTGAGTTTGCAAGTCCTGTTGGCGGAGGCGAAGTTCAATCTTTCTCCACCTCTATGGGCTGCACCTAAAATTGTGTGGGCTGGTGGCCAGATGTTATTGGGAGATTGAATTTAGAATGATGCACCACCTACAGTGTTTGAAAGCATCTAATCGGAAATTTCAAAGTAAGGTGACTAAGGCTGATGCTTTATATGAAAAAGTTTCAAACAGGAAAAAAATTATATAAATAATATTTGTATTTTGCCAACAGAGCAAAAGAAACATTTACAAATGTGAGTGACCTGTGAACATCCCCTTGCTTTCTCCGTGACCACTCCAGTGCTTTTCTATAAGTGCTGGGTGTCTGCCAACAACAGATACCCTAGCTGAAGTTCAGCTGGACACCACTCGGCATCCTTATGGAAAGCCCTGTCACTCATGTGAAAAGTGGATATAGCAGATGATAAGGCCCAGCTGTTGTCATTAATCTGGATTTATGTTGATTTCGTCAAGCTACAGCGCACTCATAAAGAGATCATGTGCTCAGCTGGCTTTCCTTTTCCCCAGATGTGGGCTGTGATGCACTTTTTTGATTGCCAACACACAAGAAAGTGAAGAGTTTTAAATATGAGACAGTGTGTTGTAGATTGAGGGGGAAAAACATAACTGGGCATACTTGTGCATGGCAAGATGAGGAGTTTGGAAGGGATGGTGGAGTTAAAAATACAAACGAGAGATAGTGAAAACTACCTTGTAGTGCGTCACTGCTTGCCTCATAAAAGAAGAGTTCCTTAGTTCAAATTTCTCGGCTAAAGGAAAAGAACCAATTCGCTAAGTTATAATAATGTTGCACAGGAATACAAAGTAGAAGGGGAAAGCCTTAGCTGTGAAAATAATAATTGTACCATGATAATTCAGTTATTATAATAGCCTAGATCATTTTTCAGCACTGCTTTCCAACGTTTGTCATTGTGTGCCAAAAATTTGTCATTTCAGCTCAGAACAACACTGACCTTTTAAAATAATTGGTATAAGTTGCATTTACGGTATTTCTCACATTCTGTACTTTATTTCAACGTTTACTTCCAGTATCTAGGATGTATTCGCAGATTAATTACTAATGACTTTAATCTGACTCACTGCGCAGATGTCTTTAGCCTATTTTAGAAACCATAATCTTCTGCCAGAATACTTTTGAATATGTGTTTGGGCAAGACATGACATTGCAACACTGTTCAGAATGAGATAATTTTTAAAGACTGGGAAAGACATTTGAGTCTGAATCTGAAGTAAACTGCATAACTCACCTTGATGCCAGGACAGTGGGCGAAGAAGGCCTCTGGGCTTTGAGAGTGGTAAAGTGATCCATGGCCGACACACCCCCACGGAGCGCGAATGGTAAGGTTGCCGCAGTCAAACAAGTTTCCAGAACGGTAGCGGTACTTGGCTGCTTCGTTTACAATCTGGAAAAAGAAGGAGGTGAGTCGTGAGATTAATTCAATTGCACAAGTTAGCAAGTAAGGAGACTGATCAAGGGAAGGGAGCCAGGTGGAAACCCTGGAGTCGATGCGACAACAGAAGCAGTAAGATTCAGGATGCAAACTGACAATTACGTGTGTAATGGTTGACCCAACTGTCAAGTGGAGTTACTTTTATATAAAAAAAATAATAATAATAATAAATAAAAAAAATAAAAAAAACGTGCTTCCTTTGTTTTTCTGAAGGAGACTACACCAGTGGACAGAGGGGTTCCGGCTTCATGTGTCAGGCCACTCTCTCTGCTATTCCTCTTAAAGCGGACATTATTTTTAACGAGCACAATCACAACTAGGGTCTGGTTTCTCTTACCCATTTCTACAGTTTCTGACAGAGGGCTTGACTCCCTGAAACTCAGGTGGGCTGTTAATCCAGCTTTTATGTCTCTCTGAGGTCAGTCTGGACTGCAGCCTTTTAAGCTAGAGCGCAGAAGCTCGCTCTAGGCCCGACGCTCTGTGAAACCTACTGTGTCCAAAGCAGCGCTGCAGGAGCCCGCTATTAACCAGCTTGAATATCACAAATTCTCTTTTTATTTTATGTCACATCATGTTTTGGGATTTCATTCATCTTGTGGAGGGGAAAGAGTGCACAGAATGACACTAGTGCCAACAAATACGCAAACTGCCCACTATCCTGCAACTGCCACATTAATGTTCCTCGGGAAATGCTTATTGCAGAGAGGCATGGAGAATAGCTTTTTTGTAAAATGAACCAATATCCATTTCTGAAGTGGTTTGGTTATGAACCCTTGTATGCAAGAACAAATGTGCAACACAAACCAGACAGACAACAAAGCCACAGTTGAAAAACAAAACAAAGCTATGTTAACGAATTGATGACCTGTATGAAGACACCATGCAAGCATAACGAATAGAATCTTTATGTTCTATATTAGTGCAAGGTACAGGGTTTATATCAAAGCTTTAAAAGTGTATTTGTCACATTTACATATCATAAACCTCTGGATTGCTGACATCTCTAATTTAGGGCGGCTTGATATTAAACTTTTAATGTTTGCCTTCAGATGCTAGCATACACTCTTTTTGGAATAGTTGGGTCATTAGGTCTCAATTCATGTCAATTAATCATCCGCCCCCACACTGTAATAAAAAAAAAAAAAAACATGGATGTTTTTCCAACTTTGTTTTTTCCCTGTCCTTCTATTATTCAGATGTTCGCAGATGCAATTTTGTATTATACTTTGGGAGATGAAAAGAGGAAGCACATTGTCACCATGGAGTTTGAGCTTCATTTGAACCCCTTTCGTAGAAACAATAATTTAAATAGTAGGTGCTCCTTTAAACAGCATTTCTTCCTTGAGCTATCAGACAGAATAGAAAGACACCACTGGAAAGAGTGTCGACTCCTCTGGGTTTTCATAGGTTTTAACCTGTTGAGTACTCCAATACATTTCTGAAACATGTTTCCCAATAGTACTTTTAAAAGCGAAGCTGATGTAAATGCTACCAACTTTATGCCATGGACTATCATTTACAACATTTTAAAGGCTAAAATCTAGATTATAGTCTCCAAGACTGTGGAAGCCCAGGGTACTGTAATGGCGTTATAATGTAATGACACTGAGCAGTAATGTGCCAAAGCATGCTTCTTCCTCTAATTTTAAATCCCAAACCATTGATAAAATACCTAAAGAGTGCAAGTGACCTATTGTTTACAGAGCTTCCTCCTTTTAAGATAAAAAAAGCTCTTAAAATATCAACAGTTCTGATCTTGTGCTTACATTGTAATAGTCTGTGCGTCATTTACCTTTTTTTTTAACGACAGACATGTTGACTTGTCATTGCAGGAAAAGCACCGGTGAAACAAATTTGATCGACCAAAAAAAAGCTCGGGTAAAAGGAATGCAGATGTTATAACACCATCAGCTGCTTCTGTGGTTTTCCTGCTATGGCAAGCCAAGGCGGCAGGTGTGGAAAAAAAGCCTAGGAGGAAGTCAGTGTGCAGTACCTGGTCGAAAGCGGGAAAGATGTAGTCAGCAAACTGGATTTCAGCAATGGCTGTGGCACCAGCAACGGCTGCACCAATACCAAATCCAACAATCCCCTGTTCACAAAGCGGAGTGTTAAAGACTCTGTCCTTGCCTGTGAAGAAGATAGAGGCAAAACAAAAAGATGAATATACTGGAGCATTGCTAGAAGGGGAAAACCAGAGGATACTCATCTTTGCACAATTTTACGTAGACAGAGGTTCACACAGAAGTTTAAAGTTTAAGTTCTGGCCCATTGAACCAATTTTTTTTTGTGGGACCATGGACCAACTAATTGTTGCGGGTGTCTAAGAAATAGCGTAGAGTTTTTTTGATAGAAGACTGCGGTTCCTGCTACACACTTGAGTGATGAGGTTGCAAAAAATACTGTCACTTAAAAAGTATCCAATACTAAAATAAATGAGGTGACAAACTGATGACTTCGGCACAGCTGTAGCCAATCAGGCCTGTGATGTACACACAACCCTCGTGAAGTAAAAATACACAAATATATTTTACTTTGTATCCTATAATACAGAAAAAAAGCCGCAACAGTGGGTGTCAATTGGACAGTTATTTTTGCTTTTATCTTTGTGTATTTGTTAATCTTGTCTTTTTTCTTTTCTGTTTCTGGTTTGCTTCTTTTCAGCAATGAAACTATACCCTTTTGTTCCCTGTTTGGTGCTCACAAAGTTCAATTAGCAACCACGGCACCACAAACCCTTGGAGGAATGAACCATTAAGTGATCAAAATGTAGTGCCTTGCCGCTCAGACTGAACCAACCTCAAACATGCAGCTTCATGTGAAAGTGAATAATGTGTGCGTGTGTTTCTGTGTGTCATCAAAGCAACAAGTGGTAAGTCAAATGCTAAAAAAAAAAAAAAAAGAATTCAGCCAGTGGGATGTAAAAATAGGACAATGTGTAACTATCAAATGCATAGTTCAGTTGATGCTAGTGCACGACTCTGAGATGCAATTTTAAATAAAAAACATGTATGGGCAACTTTTATAGTGGGTGCCGTCTGACACAAACATTGCTTTCAGTGAAAAAAAGCTACACACACTGGAGAGTGGTAGTCAGATTGCATGTTAATGTGTGCCATTGTTTTCAGGGAAACAGCACTCAGAGGTAACCAGCAGCGATGGTGCTGGATCACCAAGGTGAATGTATCCACCTTGTAAAAATAAAATTAATAATAATAACGCACATATACTGTCCAACATGCATTAACCTCTGTTCTGTATGATGGCTGCGGGTGGCAAGAGTTGTGCACCACCCCTTTCAATAGTGAGGGGGATAAAAACAGCTTTGAATCCGTCACTGTACGCAGGGATGAGATGGAAAATAATGATCCCTCTCTAAAGGTCAACACTTCTGACGTCAATGAGAACAAAAGGCAAAGCCTGCTATTGTAGGATGGATTTGAGAATCCTCACAATTAAAAGCATCGAAAAGAAACTGAGAATGAAGCTAAACTGCAAAGCTCTATAAACCGCTGAGAAACAAGAACATAATCATCTCCTTGAGTCACTACTGATTTGTGTTCAACCTGAAACAGAGGTGCTTGCAGATTAGTTGTTGCAATATTTACAGGAAGAAGAAAAAAAGTCAATAAAAATTATCTGGCAGTAATTAGTTGTAACCACAATGTTCTCGTGGCACAAATGCTAGATATTCCCATAGCATAGTTTTTAGAAAACAGGTTGATCTTATTGCCATGTCATTCATAATGTATTTCCCCAAACAGATTCAGTGGACTGTCATAGCTAGAACCAAACTGGGGTTGTTGGTCTTTTTTCAGCATTAGCCCTTATAATGCTGGGCAGATGCATTAATCAAGTAAACTGCAGATGAACTGCTTTTCATGGGTCTATAACTAAAAGCGTTTACAAGAGAGGCATCCAATTTTTTTTGACATTTGTCAGATGGAATTTTTCATTTACACAGGTTTGGTTTATGCTTATATTATTAAACCCATGCTTTTCCTCTGAAGACAAGTTAAATATATTAAAAAGCTAGATTTGCCATTTAAATGTAGACAGATTCTAAAGAATGAGCATAGAACAATATATCATATATCAGTAAACTAATGTTACCGTGATAATGGTTACATGTAGGATTCCAAGTGTTGAATAAAATATTGTAAATCTACAGGACTACAGTGGATACATGAGTGCAAAGTGATCCTTCTATTCTTGTAGGTGAACATTTAATAAGACTTTGTGAGAGGCGCGCTGGTGAGTTGGTTTTCAGTCCTATGATGCCCCCTAGTGGACAACATGATGTACGGCAGACTGGGGAACAGGTGGCTGACCGTTTTAGCACTCAGGAATGCCTCAGCACTGGTGAATTTCATTAGAGGAAGGTATTGTGTTGGTGGTGTAGGGGACTTCTTACCATATTTATCTCTCAGACCCACTGTGCATCGGAATACTCCACCAAAGGCAACATCTTCCCCAAAGATGACTGTAGATAAACAGTGTTTTATGAAACAGAACAAACAGAACATAACAATCAAGACACACCTAGTCATGCCTATAGCTCTCCATTTAAACAGATACAGAAGGTTTCTTCTTGCTACAGCTGTGGCATGTGGAATTGAAATGATTGGTCTAGAGTATAACTCTCTATTTCCATTTAATTCTGAATCCTCAGTGGTACTCAACTTAGAAACATGGGACTCTACCAGATTATGCAACAATCATACAGATTTATATTATGACCAGGGTGCACGTTACTGGTGCGCTTTCTTGGTCACAATAAAATAAGTTACTATGTAACTTACTGAAACAACCTTCTAAAAAAAATCAGTTATCAATGTTTCCCATTTCCCATCATTACTAATTAACTTATAAACGATATATTCCTTCTTTTAGGATCCTACCTGCGGTAGGATCACTAGCGAGGGTGTTGTCCAAGGCACTTGTAACTGACTGGAACAAGTTCATCTTCTGTGTGGGCCCTAAAAGGAAAAAATAAATAGAACTCAATACTGGCCAATCCAGTTATTGCAGGAGAGAAATCACATTGTTGGCAACGTTTCAACATCTCAGTAGATAAATAAATGTTAATATTAACGTATGCTAAGTTAGTAAGGTAGTTAAATAGTTAGTTAGTGTGAAGTCATTGAATGGGAATATTCTCTCAATAGCTTATTCGTGCTGTAACGCAATAACAATATCTCACTCACACTACATTAATGTAATAGCACCAGAGCTGGAGTTAGTTTGTAGCTAATTCGCACGTTTAGTGTAAGTTGTCTGTTGTATCCTGTTACTTCAAATAAACCCAAAGGTTATGGTCGCGGTCATTCAGGTTTAACACCTGGTTAGACAATTTTAATCCAGGTCTTTCATGTCCACTCACCATAACACATTCATACAGCTCTCAGACAAGTTGGTTGTTAGAACAGAAAAAACACACAAACGTCTCATACGGCGCAGTTAGCCGGCTAGCTAGCCACTCACCATACTGTGTCGGGACGGGGTTAGGCTGGTAGGTGAAGTGCGCCGCATGTCGTCTTTGTGCTTCTGTGCGGGAGATGCAGGTCGGTGACACTTTCAGCAGAGCGGCAGCAAAAGAGCCGTGGGCCCCGCTGCCAACACCGGCGATAGAAAGTTTGGAGTTTGCCCCTCGGACGAAGAATCGCGCTGCAGCCATTGCTGTTGTTATTACCGACCTTCTCGTTCTTCTTCCTCCTCCTACTCTTCTTCTTCTGCTGCTGCTTTTCTTCTTCTTTGTTTTACCACGGTTGGATTGCCGTTTATAGGTGCATTACCGACATCTTCTGGTTTTCAGTGTTAATACATCAACATACTACTCTCATTCCCCCGTGAAAAAAATACTATGTACCGAACTGCATTATAGATCTATCAGAGTACTTGGTGTAAATGTGTTTTTAAGTTTGTTTTTTTGTTGTGGAAAATGTGGTGAAATAAGTGTATCAGATGCACCTCGGCTTTGGTCCTACCCGGAGTTAGTGACAGAGCGGGAGGTCCTGTTTCGTCCTGCCCACGCTTGAGCAGACATGCGTTGTGATTGGCCAAACTGTTGATTCATCGCTTCAATGAGTTGGCAGGAAATGTATTAATAGTAACTTAGTGAATGCATTTTGTGTGTGTGTAAACCACTGCAACACTTACTGCAATAACAGAACAGATTACAATAATGTACACATTGAAACATGTTGCATAATCATATTGCGTTATCCCCCCCCCCCCCCCTACAGTGGAGTGAGCATTATCCAGTCTTTGGGTCAGCTGTGGCTGTTTACATTCTTTGCGATGCCAGCAAATTCAGCTTTTGCGTGGCAGTGTTCGCCCTCAGTTCGGCTTGTGTCAGCCGTCTCTGGAACGAACTCGACTTCCCTTGATGATCTGCGAGCTGCCTCTGACACTCGGCGAGGTGCGACTCCAACTCGCACGTGCGCTTCCTCTGCCCCATAATCTCCGCCCTGAGACTGGCAATTTTGGCCTCGAAGGCTTGGACCAGGTTGCTGGCCTCCTCCCTCCAGCAGGCGGTGTTTTTCTGCAGCGCTTTGAGGAGGCAGGTTAATTCGGCCGCGGAGCTCCGGCCGCTGTCCTCCAGCTCCCTCATCTGAGCGTTGAAGCCCTGCTCCTTGAGTTTGTACTCGAACTCCGTCCTCGACACCTGCTCTTTGGCCTTCTTCTGGGCCTGCAGGGTGGTGTTGCGCAGCTCGTCCATCTCCCTGCGGAGCTGGAAGTTGGCTTGCTGCAAATCGAGCCGCTCCTTGCTGAAGCCAACGCAGTCGTTCCGGACTGCAGCCAGAGAGCCCTGCAGCCGGTGCACTTCCTCCTCGCACCTGGAAACTTCCTCGTTGTGCTCCATTTCCATCATTTTCAGCTTCTTCTGGGTATTCTGCAGGGTGAGGCTGGTCTCCTGCCTCATTCTCTCCAGATCCAGACACCTCTGATGAAGGGCATCGATCTTCCTCAACTCCGGCTCTCCCCGGCCCTCCTTGTACACCTTCTCCAGCTCCTCTTCTGTGGCTTTCCTCTCTCGCAGGGACCTTTCCACTTGGGAATTCCGGTCTCCACACTCGAGCTGCAGTGCAGACAGCTCCTCGGCCATGCAGTGGATTTGAACATTGGATTGCTTGCGAACAAGTTCTACCTCTTTCCTAGCACGGACTGAAGCATCCCGGATCAGCTGTTTGATGCCATTCTTCATCTTCTCCAACTCCTCCATCCTCTGTTTCTCTCTTAATAAGGCATGGTCCCTCTGCAGTGCCGTCTCCTCGGCCTCCTGAGCAATCTCTTGCACTTTGGCCAGGGCCGCGTACTTGTTTTCTTCTAAGGCGGTGCAGCGCACTCGGACTTCATCAAACTGTTTCTCCCTCACAGATTGCTCTCTGCGGAGGGACTCGGCCTCCTGGGATGCAGCCTTCAGCTGGCTCTCAAACTGGCTGACGGTCGCCTGGAGCTGCTGGAACCGCCTGTGGGCCAAATCCTCTCGGCCCTGGGCCTCGGCCACGTCCTCATTGCGCCTCTGCATCTGGTCCCTGACATCCTGGAGGAATTTGGTCAGCTCATCCACTTTGGCCGTGGCAGTCCTCAGCTCTGCCTGGGTTTGCCTGAGTTGAATGTGAAGCTCCTCCATCCCTGTGCTCCGCTCCATCACGGTCTACAGCAACTTCTGCTGGTAGTTTCTGATTGGTGCCTTGCAGTTTGTTGTGGGTGCTGCTGCAACTGGACACATTTATCCTATGGCTGTTGTGGATCGGTCCACTGGTTGTAATTGGGAATGGGAAAGAAGGGGTGGTAACTTTATGCTGCACACTGTTTTACCCTGAGCTCGGGCATAGTCGTTGTATCATTGTGGATCCACTTTTCATAGAGTTGTTATTGTTATAATATCTGAATCTTCAGAGCACACTTAATTTCCATCACCTGCTGCTACTGAAGCAGTCAATTTGTCAGACTTGAGTTGGAGTTTCTTTTTCAGCATAATAATCAATGCACATGATGGGTTTACATTTACCAAAGTATTGTCACTCCTGTTTTCTGTCAAGGTCTAATACTTTCCTATTGACAGCATGGGCTTCCTCATTTGGGTTTTATAGCACTAGTATCCATTACATTGAATTACCACCTTTTGTTTTTGACAGTTACTCCATGAACACAATTACTTTAATCACAGAATTCTACTCCACTCCACTATGTCCTGTCTTGTCCACCAAGGACTAAAGGCTGCATGGCTGTCCCACTGTCCAATCATCAAGTGAATGAGGACGATGTGGGTGAACTTACCAACTGTAATCTTAAATCAAAGGTTTTAATTTAACCAGTAAAAGAGACAGATTTGAGAATAATATTGAATATGTTTGCACCTTCCGTGAAACATCTGACAGTTGTTACCTGTCCGTATACCAGAATGTTTAAGGTGGACTTTCAGAATCTATAAGGAAAACTGAAAAAAATAATTCAAATATAGGAACTATATTTGTTTTGACAGTAATTGGGAGAAATATTTTTCATACAATTGGTTTTATTACTAAGAAAATTCTTCATCCATAGGAAAAAATTGATGGGACTCCACAAAACCTTAACCATCAAGACACCTTCTGTAAAGAAGTGTGCATCAAAATGGCCATTAAACCTAAATCAATGAATCTTTCTTTTTTGTCTTTTGTTAAATCTACCAAGGGTCATTTTATCATATTTCTATGAGCAGCCATCTTCCAGTATAAATAGCTGTTAATATCCACGTGAAAGACAAAGGAAAAATTTAAGGATGCAATTAGAATTGATCTGATCTTATGTGAATGTCACATGAAGAGACATGTTAGCGTATATTGCAAAAATGCTTGTCAATAGGAAAAAAAATCCCACCACTTTCTCTGTATTCTGTCACACATTTTTGAATAATGTGAATTGTCGAATATTTTGATAAATATGACATCCAACACTCATAATTTGTTAAAATGACACACTGTTAGTTATCCAACCGTTATTTCAAGACAAATAAACCAACAAGTTCTGCCAAATGTATAGTATGTTGAGCGGACTACTGTGTATGCTTACATTTATTATGAGAGAGTAAAAATCCAAAAAATGAAGCAACATATTTTGTTTCGAGGAAACAAACATACAAGTTTAGTTTAGTAAGTTCCTACTAAAGAAAACAGCATTTCAGAACTGGGTATATACAGTTTTGTTTTGTTTTTTAGGAGAAACAAAGAAGAGAAAAGAAATACGTGAATATACACACAACATTTTCCAGGATATTTAGTTGGATGGCTTTGCACACTCGGCAACATCCAATCTTCTACCTGCGTTGCACATCTTGGCCAGATTCTGTGAAAAGCAAAAACTATTACAGAGGAAAAAAAAACAATGGTGAAAATAAAAACGAGTTAATTCTACCGAGACAAGCTTACATGCGCGGCTCGTGTGATGCTGTTCGGAGACTGAAGGGCAGCGAGGTCTGTTAGGATCTTCTTGAGATCGCTGTTGCATGGACCTTCTGAAACGGATGAATTAATTACAGGTCAATGCCACAGCGTGAACAACAGACTTGGCTTCCATGAACATGAATTTTGGGCTTGTGCACCTTGTTCCGGTGAGGTTTTTGCCTTCAGTTGGAGGTAGGGATGTTCCAGCAGCTCTACAATGGAAATTCGCTCTCTGGGGTTTCGTAACAAGCACCTCTGGAAAAAGCGAAAAACATATTGCGTCAATTGACCCTCGCCGTCTTGTAGTCATACCAAGAAAAATAAGTGCATTGCCGCCCCATTCTGGAATGGAGTGTGGGTCACAAGAGCCATCAAACCTATTCGGTTTCAATTCTCTGACCTTTCTTGCCAATACCTGGGACAGTGACAAAATACATGCTTCACAATCTTTAGTTCCTGCAGCATGTTTACTCATGATGTAGTCAGTCTTGATACGATACCCTCCTTTTTACTTTGATTTCTTGATCTCATTTCCCCAGCCTTCCTTTGAATGTTTAGTAATATTTGCCATGGGGACAAATTGATTAAGGCCCAACTGAGTAGACAACCAGGCTAAAGAGTCATATCCCACAAGATCTGCCACAGGCCTCCTTGCCTAAAACGGCAGCCGCAAGTAGACCCAAAGCTGATCTCGAACATATTGCCAAGAACGACCCGCCCAGACACGATCCTCCTTTGCAACGCCACTTAAAAGGTGATTAGGCGTGCATGGACAAAGCACAATAATGGAAATGTGCAAAGTACCAGGAGCTAAACACACGGGCGGCTGGCAAATAAAGGGTGAAGCAAAACCATCCCCAATGGCAACAAATGTGTCATGGGTAGCATGTATACTCTGCAACAATGCCTATTGAATCTTGTAAGCACTACATGCACTTTCGCTCTTATTCAACACGACAGCATTACCCACCACCATGCAAAACGGGGCAACGCACTATTAATAAGCAGCAGAACACAGCAAGTTACTCAGAGCAACGTTTTATAATATATTATAAATGCAAAGAGGAAAATAGGAAATATTTTTGGAATATTACTCATTCGATAAAGAAGCTCAGAATCACTATACTTGTTTCCCTTCATTTAGTTGCAACAACAGCACAAGCAATGCATCGTAGCAAAACGTATTCATTGATTATGAGCTGAATGTGTAAGCTGAAGTTTAAGCTTGACACGACTGCTCGTATCTCCTCTTTTCACATCCCAGGAATATAGCTTAGTCAGGGGGGGGGGGGGGGGGGGGGGGTAGGAGGGGCTCTCACCTTCAGCACATCGAGCAAGTCCTTCTCCGAGATATCAGGAAAATCAATGTTATGGGACGGATCGATGATGGCGTGCAGCTTGGATATCTGATTGGTGATGCTTTGGAACGGAGTCTTCCCGTAAGTCATACAGTACAGGATACATCCGAGGGACCACACGTCACCTTTGGTGCTGATCTGCGGTGCAAAAGACACACAATGTTTATAACCCCTCCGCAGGTGTGCGCAGATTGTTGAACTGACAAGAGTGGGTATGGCTAAGTACCTTAGAGCGAGCTTTGCCTGGCTGGGACGACGTGTCTTTGATGGCCTCGGGAGGCATGTAGTTCAGGGTGCCTACCTGGGTTCGACAAACACAGGGTACAGTGGCCGAGGCTGCATGGTGATTCTACATGCACTGAACATATGGCATGTCATTCATTAAGGAAGAAACCCTACCTGTGAATCCTTCATGATGCTAGTTACATCTGGCTGGATTCTGTTTGCAATGCCAAAGTCGATCAACTTCAGTGACGCATTCACAATGACAAAGTTGGCTGGCTTCAAGTCACTGTGGACTATTCCTACAAATAATATAGATATTTAGAATATTAAAGAATCGCAAACAATTGTGTGAGCCATACTGTAAACCAGCACTATGAGAATTAATAATAATGAAGAAAAAAGACTACCATGTTTGTGAATAGTATGGACGGCCTCCAGCATGTTTTTCCAGTAGAACTTCCTCTCCAGAGGATTCACGGTCTTGCGATTTCGCAACCAAGTGTTGAGATCCAAGTTTCCACACTCCATCAGCATGTAGATGTAGCTGTTGGTCATTTCACTGCAAACAAAAACAATCATCAGTGCGTCTGTAGCAGAGATCCTAAATCCAATGCAATCCCTTCGATATTTAGAGTCTTTCTGGATGGGGCATGTACTCACTAGTCAAAAAGCTTTATAATTTGATCGCTGTACTGCTGTAAGTGGTTCAGATGTTCAATCTCATTTTTATAACTTTCTATCGTCTGAGCATCCGCCTCCTCGAGGTCGACATATTTCACCGCATACAGCTGCTTTTTGTGATCCAGGACCTGGTAAACCTGGAGGAACACACATAAAAACCCGTCCATCAGCCCAGGACACCAAAACATTGTTGTAGGAACATCCAATAATTAAATGACCTAATGTCCCCTGTCGCACGTTATATTCACCTTACTGGATCCACCGCGTCCAATCATCCTGAGGATGAAGTATTGCTTGCCTTTGATGGTAATGGATTCATGTGACAACGCAGCAAAGGAAGCCTAAAGTGAGATACAGACAAAGATGCAGCATGTCATTACATGTGTTTTGAAGGCTTCCTTCTGCAGCAACGTGAAATCAGAATAGTCCCCCCCCCAAAAAATGAGGTATCTTGCTCTCTCATCTATGCAATAACAATCTTTTATTCTTAATTTACAAGAACATAGGTGGGGGGACCAGAGCTCCCCCAACCAGGTGAGCGAGAGGAGGCTGTGGATGTTGCCGTAGATGTTAGTAGAATACTCAATAGGTTAAAATGACACCATTGGGTGAGAGTTGCCCTTGAGTTACAACACATATGGTTGGTGAACTTCGTCATGTTCCAGGTCTAGAATACTGTAAAAGTGGAGAAAGGACATGTACCTTTGGTGTTTGGAAACAGGCAGCCTGGTTGGAAGGTGTGCATGGATGCTGAGCAGGTCCAGCTCTGTGTGCCGCCACCGCAGAGGAAAACAGCTCAGGACCTCGCTTTACGACGGGTGTAACAAAGCTAAGGAGAGAAAAAACTAGTGAAGCTGACTTGATTTTGATGACACAGGCATGCCAGATCATTTCCAGGACCTTTGAAGCTGACGAGGCGCAATGTGTTAATATTACCTGCTGGCACAAGGCTTCCTGCTGCTGTTTGGCGTCTGGCACACCGTTTGTGGGTTCAGCCTGGTGGGGAGCTGAAGGGACGGTGTAGGATGGGACTCCAGCACGAGGGGAGCGGCTTTGGGGTAAGGCGGGGTCATACGCTTCTCCTATGAATAACATCATTTGATTAAACTAGGATGAATCTTCCAGATTTAAACACAATCTGGTTCATTAAAAATAAAAAATAAAAAAAACGAATCATAAAACAAGCAAAGAAACAGATTATATTTTCAAGATTTCCTTATTAGGTCATTTTTCATCACAGGGACAAAAAAGGGGAAATGGTCATTAACGTCAACATCTTCTAGCGATGAGCAAGCAAGGGTAAATTTACTAAAATGATAAGCTGACCGTCCAACACACTCGAATGCATTCATTTTGAGAGCAACTTTTGATTCATATATTGAGATGAATAAATAAAATACGAGCAGTAGGTAAACAAATCAATCAGACCTCTGGAGAAACCTGCCGGTGAGCGAGGCTTGGCATCTTCCACTCTGATAAGGCGTCTTTGTTGGCAGGTTTGGCCCGCTCAGTTGAGTTGTTCACAGGGACCCGAGCAGGTAGCAGAATTTCCTGGACTCCACCATGAGCAGAAGTGCTTACCGGAGGAGGTACTGTTTGCAAATCTTGACGACACACAGGAGAAATTGGTTAAAACAAAAACAAAAAAGTCACCAGCCATGTCCATTCCAGTACTTTCTCCCCAGCAATAACAAAACATTAAAATCTCTACCTGCAGGATGTTCCTCGTCCTTTGAGGGAACCAGCCGTTTCTCTCCGGCTTTAAGGTTACGCATGGCTACCTCCAGCAGCTCCGCTGGACAGGCGTTTAAAGCCTGGGCCTTGTGCAGAATTGAGGATGCTTTGATCATATTACCTAAAAAGGATGGAGGGTAAAGGGCATTTTAGCTTTTTGTTTTTTGCAGGAAGGTTGCCTTGAGAAGTACTCACTTTACTGATTGAACACAGTTCGAATTGCCACAATTGTTATCGTCACCTCTGCCATCTCCATCATTAATTCCACACCGTTTTCCACATTCACAATCTTTTGGCAAGTGTGTACATTTTAATTGTATATGTCCAATATATCACATTTCTGGAAAATTAGAATTCCTCAGGGATCCAATGTACCTTGAGAGACCTCAAACTGAGCGTGTGCTATATGGACAAAGGAGAAGCCTTTGCAGTTGGATCTGGCAACTATGAAGTGGTCCTTTGCTTCATCTGGGTCATCAATACTGCAGAAAAAAAGGGAGGTTTTTTATATCCGAGTCACATATGACAGATCTTTGATAAATTTAATTTGAACATATTTAAGGGGATTTGGTTTTTGGGAGGGGTTTTCATCTCAGAATATATAGATTTTTTGTGTAGATTGGTTTGTTCCATCCATATTGCCCAATCCCTAACCACACCTACAACGAAATGTCCAGCAATAAATGTAACACAACCTTATGTATAAAAGCAGTATTTATGCACCTACCCCTTTAGTTCTGCATATCTGACCATTATTCTGGCATAGCAGGCATTTTTACTGTATTGTCTAATTGGAAGCCTGGAGAAGAGTTTGTAGTAACAGTCCTTGAGTTTGTTGAGGAGGCCGATGTCTGTGTGCGGGTTGCCCCTTTTCTCCAGATTCATCAGATATGTCCAACACGACTCCGGGGAATTGGTTTTGACAATTTGGTCAAAACTATAAGTTACATCTGTTGGGAAAAAGAAAACATCTTAAAAAAACAGTATAAAAAAATTCAAAAAAACACTGAAGCATTGTTCACACGGGAGGATTAGCAATTGTACACACTACCTTCCATTCTGGAGGTATCCTGTGAATTGTGTGTGTGCATGAGCGTGGTGGTGGAGTCCACTGCGGCCTGATCCTCCCAAGGACAATGCTCCGGACTGACAGCTGGTGGCTGGGAACGTAATAATAAAATACTAAAATATTACACTTGTTTTACCAACTAAGATCGAAAAGTCCTGAACAGCATTTATAATTAAACTGCGATGCATTGATCGCATAGATCCAAGTTAATGTGGCATGTTAATACTCACTTGAAAACTGACATCTCTATTAAACTCCTTTTTTCTTGAAGAGGACAGCCCAAACACCGAGTTCACGCTTGAAATAGATGTTTGCCTGTAACAAAATGAAATAGTCATCAACACTTACAAAGTCAGAATTATAATTGCACATTTGAATTACAGCGATAATTAATGTGAAAAAAGGGAAAAAGAATACTGATTCATTACTGATACAGATTGCTTATTTCTTGATATATAATAGACATTTTAAACATTACAAATTACTTAAGCTCAACCACAGCACAGCGTTTTATTATTACAATTTTAAAAAATGGTAAATTGTTTGATTAAAAGTAACGTTTCTGAAGTAACGTTTGGCTCACCACAGCAGTCCTTGAACGTTTAAGAGATGCCAGTATGAGTAATGGTAACTTATCTTGAGTAGAAGCAGTAGCATACTCAAAGACGTGACTATATGACAACCCAGAGATTAAACTATTCATTTTTTAAAATGTTATTCAAAAAGGTACCTGGACAAACTATTTGGAATTGACGCCTCAGTTCTTTTCAAGGACTTCCCATGGTTGTAGTTGTCATCGTCATCACCATTTTCTGGGATAGAGAATGGTACCACAGGAACTCTCCCAGGCTGTGAGCAAAACGGGAACAAAAGTTTCAAGCTTCATGGACAATTTGGCGATTAGCTTTATTCAGTTTTCGGGGTAAAAGATCATGCATGGTCATTTGTCAAAATGCAAGAAAGAAAAAACTAAAATCTCACCATGCCAACTGTTCTCTTGTGAGCAGATGCAGATCTCCAGCCTGGTAGTTGGTCATCTGATGATCCAACAAGGGTCTCGGTCCTGAAGTGTAGAAATCAACAAAAGGCGTCACATTTTCTAAATCCAGCATAGACCGTAAACACTTGCTTAAGACTTGTTTTTTTCGTTTTTTTCTTACCCCGAACTAAAAATACTGGAGAGTTGCAAGTCGCCTGTTCCATCTGATATTCTGCTTACTTTATGGAACTCAGAGCCTTTTTTGACAGAATCACGAACATTACTGTTGGGCAATACTGACAGGGGGAAAGAAAATTAGAAATCAGATTTAAAAACTAATAATAAGAAAAAAGAAAAGTGTAACTTATATCACACTATGTGATAATACCGCATTGATAGAGTACATTTTAACACTTTTTCTAATCCTATTACACCATGTAATAAAACATAAATGAATACCCACGTGCTACATTTTCCTTATCCTCTGAACAAAGAGGCTGTGTTTTCCCGGTCTGCATGCCTTGCAAGGCAGCCTCCAGATGTTCTCTTGGTCTTGCTCCAAGTTCAATAGCATTCTGTAATATGTAAATGCCTCGTTTTGTGTTGCCTGGTAAGACAAAAAAAAAGCTGATTCTATAACAAGCCGGATGTCATGAGAATGCATTGTTATGTACAAGAACAAAAACATGTTTTTACCTTGAGAATGCTCAAAGCTTGCATGAGCAATGTGAACAAATGCAAAGTTTGGGCAGTGAGATCTTGCTACGTTGAAATTGGCCTCTGCGTCACTCACATCTTGAATCCTATATTTAAAAAAAAAATGCTTACCCAATTGCTTTTTACCAGACAATTACGAAAAAAATAATCAAAATGATCTACTTGTAACACGGCTTTTCTTGAAACTCAAAGAGACAATGAAAATGAAATTGTTTTCTAGATATTTGTACGGTGCAAATGGTAACAGATCAACACTTGCCATTGTGTACAAATGTATACATATGTAAAAATTATTTACTTACACTTTCAGTTCTGCAAATCTGACCAACAGCCTGGCATAGCTTTCATTCTGACAATGTTTACCCAGTGGCATATTGGAGAATACTCTGGTGTAGAAGTCAATGAGCCTGGTGAGGTGGTTACGATCCACGTGAGGGTCCCCTTTCTTCTCCAGGTCCAACAAATAGGAGAGACACGACTCAGGCAAGTTTGTGCCGATGACCTGATTTATATTGTCCGTGTCATCTGTAGCCAGAGGAAAGTGTAAGGACTGGATCAAGCGCATCCATACACATTAGGGGCTCAGATCAGGTTCTTGCAGCAAAACGATAATGTTAAATACAATTACCTTCATTGAGACACTTTTTAAACTTGTTGAGCTTTTGATAGAGGATGGCCAGCTGCTGCTTTCTGTCTGTGTGCTCCTCTTCCTCCATCTGAAAGTGGAGAGCAAGTAAATCACATCTCCTAGGCCAGATAGTGGCATGTGTCCACTCCTCCAAGACTCAGCTTACCAAGACGGCAAATACGGTTCAAAACAAATTAATGGTTATTTAAACGGTGCGTTATGTGGATCAGTGTTACACATATACATTACATATTAGAGTAAACCCAATTGATTCTCCCGATGATTCTGCAAGATGTATACATTAATTAATATTTAAGTGTATATGATCTGCAAGGAAATTAATTGCACAGACGCCATCATTGCAAAAATATCCCCTGAGGTGTTTACACATTGCGATTGCTAGCTCGTTAGCTCGTTAGCCAACACAACTAACGCTAACGACAGCTATCAGAGAATAAGTGTTTCCCTGTAGGTAACACAACACCGCAGTAGTGTATAAATCACAACATACGCTTCAAATATAAACATGGCATTCTTGTATAAATGTGTCTCACCGTGTTTAGGCTGTTATTCACTCCTTTTCATTTAATACGGAAAAGGCTCGACTCCAACAACTGCCAGATTTCAAATGTACAACTTCCGCCCAGGTCGTGTTTTGATTGGATAG
Source organism: Colistium nudipinnis (assembly GCA_016785305.1). Classification (NCBI taxonomy): domain Eukaryota; kingdom Metazoa; phylum Chordata; class Actinopteri; order Pleuronectiformes; family Rhombosoleidae; genus Colistium; species Colistium nudipinnis. The sequence continues at coordinate 98,134 of JAFBJU010000621.1, forward strand.
TTTTTGGTGACGACATGGTGGATTCGCGTTCTAAGCAAAAGACGTTCCATAGTAGCGCTGTAATAAAATTAGTCTAGTTAGAACTAGGTATTGTATCAAATAGAATGAATACGCGTATTACCATGTGGTTTCATTTAGATGGATGTATCCTTCTATCAACCTAATTATTACATACATTTCATTTGGCTGACACTTTTGTCCAAAGAGACGTGCCATAAGTGCATTCAAACCATAAAGATAAAAAAAACTCAGACCGACAAGAAATGTGCCGATACATTAATTTGAAATAAAACAAGCTTAACCGCCGTTACCAGCGTGAAATGACCCCCCCCCCCCCCCCCCCCCCCCCCAACCCCACACACACACACACACACACATCACACACAGACATAATCATGCGGAATAGGTTTGGTAAAACTTCCACTATGAGTTGAACTATACACAACGAGCTTGTTAAGATTTACATTTTATTTTGCACTCCTGCTAATTTTGTTTAGACTCTATAGTTCATATTAAAATAATGTTTTCCAATATCCCGCAGAGCCTGAATGCAGCATTTCTGCCGTGCGACAATCCCACCGAAGAAGAAGAAACTGAAGCACAGCATACTTCCTTGTTCCTGCTTGTCCCAGCTCAAAAATGGCAGCCACGGGACAGAGATGAGCGACGACACAAATTAACTAGTTTTGTCATGAAACCACAATTGAGCGTGCAGTGCTACATGCATGGGTTTGACAGGACAGTGATCTAATTTGTCCCCTCCCGCGTGTCACCTTACGAAGACAATCACAGGGTACAAGAAATGTGTTATCCGGTGGGCTAAGCTAGCAAGCACTGGTTAGCGAATAAATGAACGTGTCTCTTTAGCCTGACGAGAAGAAAGAAGCGGCTCTTCCTACGGTGTTCCGATCTTTGAACGTGAGTGTTGATGACGATATTGCTGTAATATACAAACGGACACCTCGTTGTTCACCCGTGTTCAGCACATTGTTTACACCTTAACCATGCATGTTAACAAGAGTCGAGTGTCGAAGCTAGATCGGAATTAACGAGGAGTGGTTATCGGTACGTGATGTCAACAAACTGCCGTTGTGGGATTGATCCCTGATCATCTGAGAAATGTTATTTCTTCCACCGACTGAATTATGTTCTGCTGGAGATTTACATCACTGCGCACACTACTGTAAAGCAAAACCAGATACATGTTCATCATCCCAATGATAACGTTTTCTCTGTTCTCTCCCACCAGTCCAGTTTCATCATGGCCATCACACAGTTTCGTCTCTTCAGGATCTGCACATGTCTCGCCAGCCTACTTGCTTTTTTCAAAAGGTTGATATGCAGGTGAGCACAACCGAATGCTTCACAAATTCAGCGTCTAATACCCTTGACACATGTTCTTTTTTCCTTGAGCGCCTTGTCAGTGTAACTGTACTTTACTTATTTGTACACATAAATACATAATTTAAACAATTCAAAACACCGTGTGCTGTTGAGGATCTCCTCATTCAGTCAGTTGAATGATCCCAGTCTGTTTGGAAGAATTGGCGTAGCTCTGCACACTAATCTGGCTTCAGTCTTCTACCAGTTACCTTTTTATTTATTTATACTTTCCATATATTGTTACATTGTGTCACTCTGCAGGAGTGGCAGGGGGCGCAAGCTCAGTGGTGATCAAATAACTCTCCCAACAACTGTGGATTTCTCATCGGTACCAAAACAGGTCAGTGAGATGTCCTGTGATGTGAGCCCTGAGAAATGTTGAATCTATTATGTTGAAAGGATGCAACCACTGCAATACTTTTTTCAATTTGCATGCACATGCTCACACTCGTATACCACTACTACACCTGCTATTAAATACCACTTTCAGACTTAAATTGTAGTTTTTGTGTTTTAGTCTGCACAGCCAGAGATTGAAGAGTGGAGCTCTTGGGATGAAGACGCTCCTACAAGTATTAAGATCGAAGGTGGGAATGGAAATGTTTCTCCTACGCCTATTGATGGGGACCAAGAACCCGATTTTTTCAAAGACATGGCTCCCACCATCAGGAAAACACAGAAGGTATGTCCAGTCTGCAGTGCTCCTTCAGTGTTGACCAAGCAATTCCAATTTATAATAATAATAATATGTACAATGCTTTCGGTACATACATTTTTATTTGAAGATTCATTTGATCAAAATTATACTTTTAGGCATCTTGAAAATGTGCGGTTTTATTTATAGATACAAATGTGTGTTTGTCCTCGCCCACTACAACAACAGGTTATCCTTAATAATGTAGCAGCTCAGGGTTACCTGTTTAGTTTTTTCCCCATAAAAGTGTTATTTTTTATCTTAGCAGAGTTGGCATCATCCCACACATGTACAAGTTAGTAGCTTCTCAGTTATCCAGTTTATGGTATTTCTGAATGCTATACAAAGGTGGCATATTGTTTGATAATGTACAGAAAAGTGGTTTCTAGTTTCTTATAGTTATTAAAAAAAATACTTTTGAAATTGTCCTTATTCAGATATACAAAAAAGGGACAACATCTGTGACTGTTATGGGATTGTATCTCAAAGGGCCTTAGACAAAGTGAGAGTTCCTCTCCTGATCCTTCTGGTTACCACGTTGCAGATAGTGCTGAAGAAAAGGGAGCCTCTGAACTACCTGGTACCCGATGGCTCAGCAGGATTCTCCAGCAGACTGGCAGCCTCTCAGGATATAATGACCTACAGTCCGCCTTCTGTGAGTTACAGCTTTACTCCGTCTGAAGCAGGTCCTGCTGCCACACACCTCCAGGACTTTTATTAATCGACTGTTGAAGGACACAGTTGAATGTAAAGTTAAAAAATGAGAAACTAACACAATCGACACAACATTTGTAAAACTAACTAGAGCTGCTCAGGGAAAACAGTGTATAGACAGGGATATGCACTCTGGGGCCTGCTTCAAAACAATAGTACATTCATTATATCATGTGATGAGCTAGAATAGGAAGAGAGGGCAAGACATGTTTGGTAACTGTTGGCTTGTACAGAAAGTTGGTTAAAGTCACACAGGGCAACACTTGCTTGCTTGCTTGCTTGCTTGCTAGTACAAACCTGTGTTACCAGTCTAAATGAACGACTGATCACGACATTGGTCATTCAGTTCTGGTGTCACTTTAATTCCATGAAAGGGTTCAATTGGACATATTGGAATGATGTTTCACATATTACAACATGGACGGTACAGCCCATCACATTAAACATATCTCTGGTAGAGCGAGTGATGACAGCCATAATAACTGTAATGAACAATGTCAAATATTAAGTTCGGTCCTACTTGCGTCACCACAGGCTGAGCTTGGAGAAATGGACAATTGGCAGGAGGATGCAAACGCCTGGGAGGACGAGTCTTCTGATACTGCCTGGGAGGCAGAAGAGGTTCTCAGGTAATGTCAAGAATGCATTTGAGCATTTATGCCAACGATAGAGGTGCACCACACCCATTTGACAGGAGAATGCAGTAGGTCATATTTTATAAATATATTAAGTGAAATTGTACTGAGCAGGCCTCAAAAATGTACTGAGTACTGTAGGTTCACACAATGGCCAGCAGATGGCAGTGTGTACCAGTTGTTTTGCAGCTGCACTAGGAACCAGATTTTGATTTTCCCTTTCCCAGCTGACATTGCTACTGTTAACATGTGCTCTGTAATGTAACTGGTTGCAGTTGTGCATATATTTTTTTTAAATGTATTTCTTCCTTCATTTTACAGACAGCAGAAGATGGCTGAGAGGGAAAAGCGGTCCATGGAGCAGCAAAGGAAGAAGATTGAAAAGGACGCTCAGAGAATGATGAAAAAGGAGCAGAAGATTGCCGTCAAGCTCTCGTAACATTTTAGAAATGCTCAGCTTTGAGCCAAAGGGAGAAGGAGTGCAAAAGACACTGAATTTGTCATTAATCCATCTTTAAAGCCATCCAATCGACCAGGAGCATCACCGTGCACTACTTAACTGTTAGCCAATTGTCCTCCACCCTGTATCAACCAGCAGCCATTTAAGTCTGCAGATATATACATATAAAAAAAAACATTGTTCCTCATTCTTCAGGACAGGTAACAACAGACCTGACATACTTACTGTTCACGTTACAGGGTCATTTTGGTCCTCAAGGGAGAGTTGCATAAATCCAGTTCATATCTTAAAGGTCAGATGCAGCGTTATAGAAATGCAATTTTTTTTGTTTTTCCCCTTGAACATTTCTAAGTAAACTGGTACCTGTGCTACCCTCTGAACCTGAAGTAGGGAGTACATTTCTTTCTCCTTGTCCTGATTCTAACAACAAAAGGACAAAGGAGTTTCATTCAATTGAAGCATCACTGTATACCAGTGAAACCCCTTGATTTGGGTGATATTTGTGTTTTTATATTTATGTCTGCAATTGTCTGGGAAACATTTATTTTTTATGAATTCTGCTTGATATTTAACCTGATCTCCATCCCCTGTGCATAGAACTGAAGGCTGAAGATTTGCAGTATGATTATGGATAGATGACGATAGAATCTAGCCCATATTAGGCTGTGAGTTCCTATGGTAATCTCATGGCAACCCATGTCCAATTAATTCACCTCCTCTGTCAGCCTTCGAGATTGAAGGAAAACATCCACCGATCACTATATTGTTTTCGCTTTTGATCTGCTCTTAAATGATCAACACACTCGCTCCCAATAAAATACGGCTCATTATCACATTTGAATCCCAGACCCGTAACAACACCGCTTTGCTTCCTTTTATCTGAAAGTGCAAGGCTTAACATTTGAAGTCTGTTGGACAAACTGGTGCCACTGGCAATCGAAATGCTGTTGTCATGGAAACGACGGAAGATGGAGAAAGGCCTTTATAAATTAAAATGTGCATACATGACACAGTCTTTGTGTGATCCATGTCTTGCAATGAGGGAGGCAAACGTCCAAATGTAATATTTAGAATAGGAAAGCTTAGCAAGCAGTATGATTTAATTCCTCCAATGAGACGCTGAGTTCATGAGTTGCTGTTCTCTAACGAATTATTTATCAACCCACTCAGGTGCTGATTCCATTGAAACGTGGCGGATTAGTGCACGGTCAAGTCTAATAAGAGTTGAATTCATTGCAGGTGTTTATTTAAAGGGAATCCAGCAGACTATGTATGTGGGTTAGTGTTTGAATATGCTCTTTTCCCAAACTTTCCAGTAAAGGAAAACAAAAAATAAGCATGTCATTCCGTTTTGTCATTTTGCACTTTGAAGTAGACCAAAAACAAAACCCTGTTTGTCTCGTTATGCGACTTCACGTCATGGGGCATTGTTGAGGGCACACATGCTGAAGTTAACGAGTCCACGCGCTCAGTCCAGAAGCTCTGGTGGATTTTCTACCTGCTGTATTAGTCCAACGCAGGCTTTTAATAAAGACAACATAATAAAAAACACAACTTGATTCATACTCGCATCAGAAATGAATAACAGTGGTAATGAGTCTGTTGCCTGATCTTTAATTTAGGAAACACTTTCTCAAGCTACAGTACAGGTGTATCGTTACCATAAAAGACATCTTCATAATTATATGTACAGTATGCGTGTGTGTGTCTCGTGCTACCACAGATGCTTCATACTCATACTTTGTGAGAAGAAAATCAACTTAAAACACATTGGATCGTTGAATGTGCTTGAATTTAAATGTACCCACAATGTATAACGCGAAACCTTTAAAGGGAGCTTCATTAATTGGGAGTGGGGTAAGGGGATTTCTAAATGAGGGCGGGATCTTTTGCTGTCTGTCCAACAGAAACACTGCAAAATTCTGTCTTTAGGTGTTTTTTTCCCCCAATTCCTGCATGTGCAGGTTTGTATGGGCCGGTTGTAGCACCAAAGAGCGGAAAGCTGTAGGCACCAACAGCTGTTCCGTGACCTCGTCTTGCTATTTTATCACACGGTACAGTAGCCAATTCTGCGCAGCAAAATGAAGGGTAAATTAAACCGCCACAGAGGTCAACACCTGTACCTCGCCCTCTAAGCACTCTAACATTTGGTAAAGCATTTGTCCGTGCAGGGTCAATGAGCAGAGCATTACCGTATTGACGGTAAGTGGGGCTGGTCTCTCTGCTGCCCGACTGGTGTCGTCACTGGTGTCTGGCAGGCAATCTAGGCGATTGCCTCGGGCCCCGAGCTAGAAGGGGGGCCCCCAAAGACGGCTGTTTACATTGATCCACAGCAACAACAACCTGAAACCCGCCTTAAATATCTTGCCATGAAGAAGACACTGCAATGACAGGTCGGGAACCCCCTTATAGGGGGCTTCATGGTACTTGCGTGCTGTCAGAAGCGTATTTTTTTTTATTATTATTATTATTTTTTGCCTGAGGCCTGAGTGTCTTGAAACGTCACTGCTTGTGAACTAGCGTGAATTCACCAAGCCCAGCAAAGCCTCCACATCTTGTTTTTGCATCTTAACAGGGCACGCTTATAAAAAAGGGGTGTTTTTTTTAACCTTTTATCGAGGAAGCACAGCACAGGATTCTGCTTCTATTCTTCCACTTTCTGAAATTTCCATGAAATCTATCCCGATATACCTTGGGAGATTCCTTTCTCCCCATGTGGAGCATTTAATTAGTAGCCTGGAACTGTTTGACAGCATCCACGAAGGGCAAAGGGCACCCTCCTCCAATTTAAATTATTTGTCTTATAATTTAAACCTGGCCGTCAGCAAAAACAAGGCAGGTATTCAAATTCAAAGATCTCACTGCTATCTTCTTGGTAACGCAACTTCAGAAAATAAATCAATAAACTCAATCACTCTGTACTCACTGTCTGCGTCTCGTCTTCTCCTTCCTCATCAGGCAATCAACTTATCCTCTTCAGCTGGGCCTGACTGCCCTGCTGACTCTGGGTCTTGTAGTCTGTTCCGGAGACCATGATGGTTTGTAGTCCCTGCTGCATCCCCTGGGAGGGAATGTTTCTCTCATCTGTGACACTCCCTCTCCTGACATAACAATACTATGAGCAGCTGTCAGCATGCACACGTCGTCTGCCACAACTACAAGGCAGCACAGCTCGGAATTCAGGCAATAAATTCAGTAAGTCATGGTCACCAGAGGACGAATTTATAATGATTATGGTCCTTACTTTTTCTCTTGCCCCAATGAGGTCTGTTGGATCTGTTAGATCAGCATCAACAAATATCAAAACATATTCACAATTGTTCACACTTTAGCAAGTCATATACTCGTTGCCGTCAGTCTCAACATATTCGAATCTCTGACACAAGCGTAGCCGTAAATGCTGACTGACGGATGTCCGTCATCACACCTCTGACCCTCCACTATAATGATGTCAGTGCCGTCTGTCCGGAGACACTGCTGCCTGCCAAAACCTCTCCGAGCCTGACCTAGTTTCTCAAAGGGAAAAATGCACGTCATCAATCTTCGGGAAAAGGGAGCGGGATGTAAGGCTGGGGAGCGCTACTCAAAAGCGACAGTATACACTTAATTTGCAGCACCGATTTGTACACAGACTTAACAACATTGCTGCCCACTCATTAATCTAGAATCTACGGGGCCGCGTGGGGATTGCAACAACTGATGACTCGCTGGTCTAATGCCTCATAAACTGACGGTTGTTACGCAACTCAAGATACATCACCACGTGGCAGAAGGGGAAGGAGTGGTCACAGCAAAGATGCCAAGAAGCGTTGGTTCATTTAGAACTGAAAAAGCTTTGGCTCTTATTAATTTCAATTTGCTGCGCAGAAGTTATACAACGACTTGAGAAGCGATTGGTGGATTATGCTGGCAGACGTACAGCTGCTCTGGCCCTGACCCATGTGTTACTGGTTGAAGAGTACACGTCGCTTTTGAGAGTAAAGTGGATCTAATGCACTTTGCAGTGTCGGCTCCACAACCCAGGGGAAGTCTGAAAAGACAGGCTGGGGGAGCTTTTACGTAAGCCGACCAGTCATGAGGAAACTGCATGGCTGTGCCCGGGATCCGATGAGGCATTTGCCCCTTACATTCGTTTATTTATGTGAATGCCTTGCACAATTGTCTCCAGCAGCATTTTGAAACAGGCCTCTTACATAAGTCAAAATCAACCCATTTGGTCATTCTTACACCTGAAAAACGAAAATGTCAGGAGTGCAAATGTGGCTAGAATTCTCATGCTTTAATCATAAAGTTACAAGGACATTTGATGTAAACCACCAGTATTGCACGTAGCTCAGGCACATAACAAGTGTCGGTTGCTTGGAAGCGTTAACTTATTTCTATGAACAATACACAAGGCTGCACCGAATAAAGCTCTACACCCAGGGCGGAAAAGGAAATAATACATAATAAATTATTCTCCACAAAAACATAACGACAAACTCACGTTAAAGCTTTGGCCGAAGGTTTAAGGTTTCTTTTCGAACAATAACTCGGAACCGGGGATATCTACAAAGCCCATCAAACAGAAAAAACAACATTCAATCTTTCACTTTCCCCCCCCCAAAAAAAAATAAAATAATCAACATTAATGCCTATTTTTAATCCAAGGAAAGCGAAGGACACCACGGGACAATGATAACACCTAACCACCTACCCAAATGATCAGCTTACACATGTATATGATAAATAAATAAATAAATATATTACCCTTTTTATAAATAATCCCTTTCACGTCACCATTCCGCTTCAACTCGTGGCAACGTTACAGTGCAAACCAACAGTGTCGGAACCATAATAACTGCGTTCATACCAGAAGGTGTCAAAAAGAAATTTCACACACTCTCAAAAAAGATGCTTAAGTGCTTTTACTTCAAGGTTGGGCGCGTGCACGTGGGTTTGGGAGCCATTACGCATCCGGCCTGTGAGCGACGTGACGAAGAGAGTGCAATCCCATGACGCAGCAGCCCCGGATGAGAGCTGCGATGTTGTACACCGGGGAGCCTCCGTCCACGCCGTGCCGCGAGTAGAGCCAGGCCACCGTGGGCAACGCCGGGGCCGCCACCGCCACCAGATCCACCAGGAAGCTGCTGCTCCAGTACCGCTTGCCAACCACATCCAGTCGCGGCGACGGACACGTCTCCTCGTCGTAGACACCGAAGTCCAGCTCCTCCATGAACCGTCGGCTCTGTGATGGCTCCGAGCAGCACGTGCCGGAATCGGTGGAGGCGTCGGGGCTCTTCGGGTGAACGCTGGGTGGGTGACATGTGGAGTCGGGGAGATGGGCATTGGAGGAAGGGAGGCCCAGATGACTGCTGGAGGAAGACAGACCCGAGTCCCCAGCTGGGGACCCGTGGTGCTTCAGCAGCTGGAGAAGCAGATCCTGCAGGTCCGGAGACATGGGCGTGGTGTCGGTCTGGATTCCTTTGTCCTCCGCGGTGTGCCGAGAAGGCGTCCCCGAGGAGAAGGTGACCGCGGTGGGTACTGCTTCCGGTAGAGCTGGTGGGTGTGCGGTAGGTCCATCGCTCAGCTGATCCTCGTCCGTCAGCGCAGACACCCCTGGGCCAGGGTCTGCGTGAGACCCCAGCTTGTCCATGGAGTCCTGACCGAAGTCCACCGCCGTGGACATAAAGACCTGCTCCAATATGTCCGCCCTGTTGGCCATCTCATCGTTCAGCAACAGGCCGCTGTCTGCCATCGCCTCTGCGCCCTGGTGCCCGAGCTCCATCCCACCCTCCTCCCCGTCCCTCTTCCTCCCGCCGCCGTCGGGACTGTCACAGATGAAGTCCAAGGTGTTCTCTTCCTGGAGGTTGGAGCCGCTCTGGGCGAGCTCCATGCTGTGCAGCAGCGACTCCAGCTTCCTGTTTTGAATGTTGATATCAATGAAGTACTTCTGTATGCCCTTGTCCTTCTCCATCAGGCTGCCCTTCATGGTCTCCACCACCTGACGCAGCTGCTTGATCTCCTTGCGAGCCTCCTTGAGGGACAGCTGAGCCTCCACCCGGTGACACTCCTCCTCGATCCAGTCTTCCCTCATTCTGCCCAGCTGGCCCTTGAGCTCCTCAATCTCGGTCTCCCTAATAGAGAATGGAAAATGTACAGTTACTGCAATTGTTCAACATTTTGGGAAACATTTGAAAGGGCAGTACCACTCTCACACAAACAAAACTCTAGCATCTCATTTTGATACAGAACAACTTTGGCAAGCGGGTTTACCAATAGACGGTTTCCCACCTTAGTCTAATCCACCAGTTTCCCCCAATTTCCAGTCTTTATTGCGAGTTGACTGGCTCTAGCTTCATTTTTAAGTTAAGTGGTATCCCTCTGAGTCTAAAGGAATGTGAATTATTCAACTAACTGTAAAACGTATGAGTGGATGTCAAGCAATTTCTTGTGTATACAGCATAAATATATTCCTTCATCTTGCATATACAGAACAATATACAACTTGTACCTATTTTTTTTTACCTCATGCATTAATCATTTCTGTGTCGATGCATGTTTCAATATCGATGTAGAGGGTTGAGCTGAGCAGCATTAAAAGCTTACAAAAGCTCCTGTGCTGCAAAATCTCGACTAACCTGTCATGGACTCTGTTCTCAGAGTCCACCAGTTTGCTCCTCAGGTGTCTGATGGCCACTTCCTTCTGCTGCAGCGGGGTGAGGTACTGCTCGGGGTTCGGGGGTCTGATGCCGTGGTTGTCTCCACAGGAGTGGTAGGGGCCCAGCTTGGCTCTCCTGTCGGTCACATTGAGGAAAGCATTACCCCTATCCATCAGTCCCCCACGTAAACAATTTGATGATTTCAGCAGAAAGACAACCAAACTGATGATTTGGAGGTGCTCCCAGCCGAAGTTAATTGGTCTGCCTGATGGAGTGCTGCTAGGGCAGCAAGCCTGGAATTACTGTCTGACACAGGATTACTGGATTGCAGACTAGTGGGCAAAACCCCTAAAATGCCAGTTTATCTAACTACCAGCAGAGGGAAATGACTATACTGACAAAACAATTATAAAAAAATAACCTACAGGCTAATTTCATTTGGATTCAATTGTCCTTTGCATCCCCACCTCCTATTACCAGTGTTTTATCATGTTCAAAGAGAATTTACAAAAGGATTTGTGTGTTTTTTTTTTTCTGCGAGACACGTGGGTGGATTTGGAAGATACAAAGCAGCAGGGAACGAGCTCCTCTCTCTCCCAGTAGCACAGCATCCTGGTAACCTGGGATACTTGAGCCTTTGATGCGAGTGCTGCGCATCCCTGACAGAAATAGACACAGCCCAGGAGAGAGGAAACCATGTCACATGATACTTAGCCAGGCCAAGCTGACAGCAGGACACACATTTATGGAGGCTTCAAACAGGATGAAGAAGGTAGAAAAAAAGAAATAAAAATATTTCTTTGTCATCATTGCTGACAAGGGATTTTGAAGGCTAAACCTTGTGCAAGGATTTATAAATAAAGCTTGTACAGTAAACTCCCCTACGAGCAATTGTGAGCCTGGAACACCAGGTGAGATATCGATGGTGGTCCACACGTTTGAGTTTCAGGCTCAGTTAGTCTGAAATATTTACGACCCTCTTCACCAAGGTGTGTTCCCTCTAACCCAGTTACAAGTTGGCTGCAGCCAGTATGGTCGCTGCCCTGGGTACCATATTCAGACCTTTGCTCCATTCAATCCTCATTAATCCCCGCCACAGTCAAATCATGACCGATATAATCCCAGCCAGCTGCAAGAGAGGCAACGATAACAGTCTGAGCCAAATCCAGCCACCCACTCATTCGCCGTCCCGCTGCGCGCGGAAATGTATGAGCGACGTGGAGAGGTTCGACGTGATGTGGAGGTCCGCAAGCGACCGCAAACCATGTTTGGTTCGGTACCTGGAGGTGGGGCTGGAGTTGCAGCTGCTGCTGTTGGTCGAGGAGGCGGCTCTGGGCGAGGTCCTGTAGGGAGCGTAGAGCTCTGCATCGCGGTTGGCTGTTGGGCTCCCGGCTGGTTTGAACACCGGCAGCGCTCTGACGTGGCTGCCACGACTTGATAAAGGGATTTAAATGATCGGAAACAAGTCAAACATTATTCATGCCTCAATGCCAAAGGGTGCGACGAAAGCAAAACTATATCAATAAGCTCAAATGCTTTTAGAATAGCAATGATCCAGCAAAGCTAAACACACACCTCCGTGAAGGAGCCTTCCTTCCAGCTGAATGACAAGCGAGGCCTTCCCTGGTCTTCAGGCTGCCTGTGCTGCTGGACGAGCTGAAGTCTGCCTCACTACCTGTGAGGAGGAAAGAGCAGCACGGTCACATTCCAGGACAAAATTGAACAACGCTCCTCATTAAAAGGAAAAGTGGAGCAGGGTCGTGTTCAATTCAACACTCTCTGGGGCTTTGGTGCTGCAGCCTGACTTGGTGCGGTATCACTGAGCGGTGGCGAATGTCGGAATGCTTTGGTCGGCTGACTTGACTCTTCCTCTGTCTAAGTATATAACGTGAAACAATTACTAGGAAATGAAACTAAACATGTGTTATTTACCGCTCCCCTCAATCTCAGTGGTCACTATTGTGAACAAGTTGATCTACACCTTAAATATGCATCCCGCAGCAGCACCATCCTGTACATTGAGAAGCATGTTCACCGTCAAACATGTTTCCATTACTGTAGGCAAAACTCCAACCAGAGCTCTCTGATGGTAGGACCAAACAGATACCACAGCCTCAGACGGATAATCCATGTCAGCTCTATGTCCCCTTTTTTAAACTAGTGTGGATTTAAAGAGCAAGCCAAGCAATCAATACATCGCTTCATGTGATACAAATGCAGTTAACTCAGAATCAACAATAACTTTCATCTGCCATCTGGGCTACGTGTAACGCAAGCTGCTCAGAAAACACATACATTTAATTTTTTTTTTTTTAAGCGCTCTGCATAGGACTGAAGCCGTGAACAGCAGAATTGTTTACACAGAAAAAAAAGAAAAAAAACTTGACACGGGTATTTTGTTGAAATGAATAAGCTCAAAGTCATACCTGAGTAGCACCTCTTGCCGTTAAACAAAACCATATTATACGTGTACATATGTGTACAGTGATGACTGTGATGAATAAAAAAAAAAGTTCAACTCTCAGTGCACCTCCACCACTGGGTGAATCAACTGAGTGCGGTGCAAACTCAATCAGTATGGTGACCTCCTGGCAATCAGCCTAATTGGCTATGCTCCCAAACCTTTTCCTCAACCAATCAGCTTTCTGCCTCATTTTGACTCAAGATCAAGGGGGTTTCTCTCATGCCCCCAGACGGAGGCAGATTAACTCAGAGGGAATTCAGTTTTGGCATAAGGATCCAAGTGCACTGTTTCTCGTGTATGTTAACAGAGCACAGATTCGCGCAGCAATTTTTCTCTCTGCCATGCATGCAGGGAGATGCCTCCCAGTCACTATTTGTTCAGATCAACATGCCTGGGAATCTAGTTGCTGCTTGACATGTGACAAATACACCGTTTTTTCTACCTTGGTCCTTGGGGATCTATGGTATGTAGGGGTTTATGTGTTGTACATAAACCTGAACAGGAAAACAATTTAATAAATAAAAGATACACTAATGCAGATTACTCCTATATAATGCAATATCAGATCCCCCCCTCCCTTCCTCATAATATTGAAGGCCTCAGATCAGGATTTCAAATGCTGTTGATCCTCTTATGTCTTTATTTGTTTAATTTGTTTATTGTAGTCTTTCTCTCTGGATCCCTGTTTACCTCTGGCTTTCATGGCCGACCTCAGCTCCCTCTTGTGCCTCTGCGTGCTCCGTGGCTCTGCGCTCCACTCGGCCATCACCCTCACGCGCTTCACTTTGGCCTTGCGCTCCGGGAGAGTCGGTGAGCCGCGGGCGCTCTGCTCGGAGCCTGACGGGGTTTTGGAGGGGGACACAGACTGACTAGTGGGGCAGCCGGTGTCATCTAGTGTGGACAGGTACACAGACAGTAATAGCCTCGGAAACAGGCAGTGCGGGGGCAGGCAGACAACACAAGCACTCAGTCGTCATAGTCACAAAGGGGTTATCAAGTGGTTTCTGGGCTGTGGTTTATACATTGTTGACACACACACTTACACACACACACATGCACAAGCAGTGTACACGCATTCAGACATGTTTTGGTGTATTTGCTTTGTTGGAGAGTGGGGGTGCATACATAAACATGTGCTGGTTGAGCTGGAATATTTGCATGCTCTGCTAAAAAAACACAATAATAGATAAAAGATTCTGCTTTTATCACACAAGGATTTTATGTTTAGCCAACCTGTGAATGGTGTCCTTGGACCGGACTGGAAGTTCTTACCTGAGCAGAAGCTGTTGGTGCTGATGGTTCTCTTGGAGTGGTCTGAGCTGATGTCGCACTCCTTGCCCTCCTCTTCGGAGAGCGGTGAATCGGACAGAGGCGACCCTTTGTCCTTTGGCGGCAGCGGATGGAGCACCAAGCGTGGTATGCGGCTGCGGGGGCTTCCTTTCTCTGGTGATTTCTTTTCCTGTTCAAAGAAACCTCGGTCACCCCGCTGTAGGTGGGGATATCGTCATGGGGATGTGCAAACTTCTTTTCGTTTCATTAATAAATTAAATAAATGTCAGCCATATTGGTTTCTTTTGGCTTCAACGGGAACTTTCCATATTTTTCTTGACCATGTTATATGACTTTTTTAGATTTAACAAATCTATTGCCCATGATCAGTAGCAAGACTCGCCTCATATTCCTGGAACGGTCCCATTGTGCTTCACGTATGCGTTTTCCCCTAATGAATGGAAAAGAGGAGAAAAATCAGGTGAGTCCTTTTTCTGTGGACTGTGTATGTGGCACAAACACACAGACACACACACACACACGCACGCACACAAACACACGCACAGTCATTGCTGATAAAGAGGATCAGATAGGTGTCACACTTTCCTATGTAACTCTGTCAAGAAAAACTTCACAGCCTCTTTTAAAAAAACTTTTCACTTTATACTTGCACATTGGCACGAGAGAGAAACATTTTTTATTGATGTGTCGATGCTAAATAATGCAGATTTCCTCGCTGATGCTCGAATAAGCTTTCTACTATCACCTCACTTCCTCTGTTCTGTTGATTGCCTCTGAGAATCATTGCCTAAGAAGGTCAGTTGCGTAAGCACATACGCATTTTTTATTCATTTTTTCTTGCATCAGGTATGACGTTATTGACCCCCAAGGCCTGTGCGCCGCTGTCACACTGGTGAGTCCGAACCTGTCCTCCCTATGGCTTCATCCAGATGGTACCTTTTTTTTTTTTTTTTGATTACAAAGTTCCTCCATCACAAACAGAATTATATTCCACTTCATGATCTGATGTATGTCACGTTCCTGTGTGATCAGACTTCTGCAAAATCCTATTCCTTCAAACCACCACAGACCGAAGGAGCAGAGAGAATTGCAAAAATAGAACAGACGTAACAGTCGTGGGAATCAAAGCGCCACCTCCCTTCATCAGGCTCAAAATTAGATCTCAGCTCTCGGTGGTCTGAAACCACCTGGCATCAGGGTTTCAATTTTCTGACGAGTCGCCGCATTCCCACACACACACACACACACACATCCACATCAGCAGCATCATAGCCCTGTAGCAGCATCACACAGCTGCCTGGCGCACTGGCACGACAGAATCAGATTATAGGCAACGTGCCATAGCAACAGTCTTAGCAACCACGCAGGGAAAAAGCTGCACTGACAACTTCAGCTAGATGCAACCAATTATGTGTAAAACTGCACAGAGTGTAGCTTCTGCTGTTCATCCTGAGAAAATACTGGAGTGTGCCGAGGTGATTCACCTGCACACTGTCTGTTTTCCTCCGGGTGAATGAACAGTCTGTCCCTAGGCCAGCGTGGCCTTCGGGAACATCTGTATACTTATCCAAGAGTTTCTAACCTTCACTTCTGCTTTGTCTAGCTTCACTCTGATATACTGTATGTTTGAGCTAAATGGAATGTTTTGACTGCAATAGATGATTTCAAAACAAAGAACCTAACCTCATAGTAAAAGGAATAGCATGAAGCACTACAGCGACTATTATGGCTACACAATTGCACAATGTCGGAAAGAACTTTCACACGGATAGCTATGCATGGAAGAGAAATAATTGAATAATCAAAAGCAATTATAATTATAAAACCAAGTGATTTTTTTAAATAATTTTAAGCCACAATATGACAAAAGTGCAAGCATGCAACATCAAAATCTCAGGAATCATTTAAGCTGCACTTAAAAAAAACAGCCCATGAATGCTGTAGTGCCTTAGTTTATCCCATTTTCGTGTTTAAACAGTTGCCACAATTTGCTTGATTTGTGTTATTGTGTTACATGCACCCTTGCTGCACAGTCGTCCCCATAAAGCAGTATCATGTGCTCATCCACTTGACTCCAGACAATGTTGATTGGCTCCCTACTGAGCAACTGAGCTAAGCATTACATAAGCCGCAAACACAGGATCAGCCCTCCTTCACACAATGTTCGGCCGAATGTCTAAGGGGTCTATCCACAGCAGTTTCAGAGAGTGGGAGCCCTGGGGAAGGGCGACTTTGAAAAAAAACACTGTCCGTGGGAGTAGCAAACAAGTCTTTAAGCCTCCACTTTGGCCATTGCCCTTATCCAGATGGTCTACTTTGAAAACAGCTTGAATTCCCTTAATCCTGCCCAGTGCTTTCTAATGTTGATCATGCGCATGAACTTATAACTTAATATCAACCCCATGAAACACTCAGCCCATTTGATGTCTTCTCATGTGAGTGTTAATGAAGTGTTATGCCTACATTTTGGGGATAGGATAGCAATACAAGAGGTGTGCTGATAAATTGAACCACAAATAGTTTGATGGCTCTACAGGGTCTAAACGTAACTATAACCATGGGTTTATATGCTCCACCTTTTTTATTTTTACTCTTTAAATGGATCAATTCCACTCTTTTCCGTGAAGTGCGTCATTCACAGCACTCGCTCTGTTCTCACTGACCTGACCCGAAACAAACTGCATCATCATTGAATGATGTCATTCTGCATGGCTAATCTCTTTCACTTCCTGGACTGATCCCAGGGAGCATAGAACTTCTGAAAACATTACAATGATCAGAAAAAGGTTTCCTGATTATAATACTGACTATATTTATTATTATTATTATTATTATTATTATTATTATTATTATTATTATTATTAACTGTGAACTCCAATAATCCCAAGTGGAATCAATCTATACATTGTGACAGCATATGGTTCATCACATGGGAATTCTATGTGGCCTTTAAAAGCCCTCTAATAATTAAAATTATACAAATTTGGTTAAATGTTGTGGATTAATGCAAATGTAAGGTCATTTTGTGGAAAGATCCACTGCTTTACCATAGGAACCAAGGAAAAATGCCCTCCCATGTGTCAACATGTTTCCATGCCTCTCTTTGTTTAACATATCACAGCACCTCAAAGCTATTTCTAATGAGTGGTAGGGAGGCACATCTCTTGACAATGATGACAGCATCTCTTCGTAGACTTTAATCGAATCGCTTATTTTCATGTAATACTGTTCAATCAAGCCCTGGGGTTTTGTTTACCGGGAATGATTCTGAATCCTACAATAAAGACATGCGAAACGGGCGACAGGGTGGAACCAGTGGCGATGTAAACAACACACTTTGACATCACTTCAGACACCACCCAGCACCACCCCGAAACATGTAGCCTCTGTCATGTGCATAATCTCGGACTATTTGTCAGAAATAATGAAAAATATATATATGAATGAGCCACTCCTGAACTTGTAAACATCTCCAAATCCGCCCCCATCCTTTTGACTGTTCAGACCATTTCTTTGAAGCAAAGTCTTGTTTTCATTGCTTTTTAAAATAATGAAAAAATAAGTAAAAAATAAAACGATTCTTGCCTGGGTCTGATGGTGATTCCTCTCAGAAGGACGCGCGTTTCTCGGTGAAGCACAAAGGGTCGCTCCGCAGATGATGCTCCTCGTCCGGTGCCAGCCTCCGCTCTGCTCCGCTCCGCTGCTGCTGCCGCTGGTCGTGGTGGTGGAGGGGCTGAAGACACACACACACGACTGTCCAACAAGCGGCACGCACAATATGACGACCATGCCAAGTGGGTTACATAACGCGCGAGGCATTACTTAACCGCAGGACCCCCCGCCCCCCATCCTTCTTTGCCATATGTGCAGACATGACTGTGCCTGTTCCTGACATGTTTGCTGTCAATGTGTCCACCGTTTAAAACGTGCCTCTTCTTTTCAGCTTTCATGATCCAAGATGGCATTGAATATGTACCTCGATAACCCCTTTCAGATATACGCAATATAGATATAGGATATCCGTAAAATCCAAACCACATTTTACATTCAGCGATATTTACCGATGATCGAATCTATTCGGCCCAAGGCAATGCGTGATACAGGACATGCGTGGCTTCACATGCAGTGTGTTCGGCACACACACACACCTTCGTGTGTGCAGTGACATACACAATATTTCAAATGGCTCCTCTCAGCGGGAGAGCGAGAGGGTCGGCTCTCCATGGTGCTGAAATCAGGGCGATGCCATAACTGCGGCTCATTCGTATTGCAACTGTACTTTCGCTTTAAATGCCAGTTGCTCACAGCCACGTTTACATTTTCTGTATGAAACCAATATAACAAAAAGGCAACTAATTGGACAGTAGTGAACACTGACAATCAGCAAGACCTGTCTGAGCCAAACAATAATTAATAATAAGCATACCGTTTGGTCTGGTGTGGCCTGTACAGCAGTTAATAACTTACAAGTACGTGAAACGGGGTGGTGAGGAGGCCATGGACACTAGGTGGTACTAAATCAAATGTGAGAATGTGACCCATTGGCAGCAGTTTGTATTCTTGCCCCTCTTGAGGCCCTCTGCTGGAGCTGTAACACACTGACACACTTTATACGCAAGGAAATGCTGAAGGCACATTAAAGCCCACATCCACATGAACTGGACCGGTGTGTAATGTGCATTGCATTCATTTATTATATTACAGAGGATAATGCAATTTGCCACGTCCTGTCATTATAATTAATACTCCCAACTTTAAATATCTGAATTCATCACCACTCATATCCCTCCTTATCAAGATTAAGCTATTTTAAATTTTATTTGAATATGGCGTTCGGATGAGGGTTTAACGCGGAAGTTCTAGCTTATATTGCACAGTCGGAGCTGCTAAACACAATCATAAAACTTTTTTTTCCCCAGATGATGTGAATGGAGCATTTGTCCTCGTTTCTTTGTATTTCAGAGCCATATTGTTGTAATAACGGTATGTGGCCACTAGATGTCACTGGTGCTATTCATAATTATTTTACCTGTTTGTCTGACTCCACGTCCGAGCACAGTGTTGCGGGTTTTTCGTGTTCACTCCTTTAGGTTGCAATTCAATGCGTGCCCTCTGCCGTCTGATTGTTGACCAGTGTTTCCATTTCTTACCTCTTTATTCTCTCTTTAATACAAAAGGACATTGGCTCAAAACACCGCTACAGAAATTCAAACTGCCCTGTTATGGTCAAAATTCACCTTATATAGGTCACTATAGACTGGACGTCAGGTTTAACATCCACTGTGTTTGTTTTAAAACTGATGTCCCAACTTTATGATCACCCTGTGATTATCTGTGCGTAAAATCTAATCTAATCTGATTCGACGTGTCCTTGAAATATTTCAGGCTTTCAACGACTTTGTGATAAGGAGCACTGCCACTCCGTTGTTGTCGTGTCTCTATTTAGGAAGAGACAAACTCACGTGAAATATGGGTGGATGTAAGCCTACTTTGCGGCCCAAACGTATATCCTGTGAGTTTGTCTCTTCCTAAATCATTGGCGTATAGCAAGTGGGTCCACGAAGAAAAGTTCCAATGGTGGCATTTCTTGATAATGTGATTCACTATATGAAATCACAACGAAGTTGCTATGGTCCAACATAAAAAGCAGGGTAAACTACTGTGAACAGTGTTGGGCAGTTCAGCTAAATCCACAACAACAACAGACACTTTCCCCACATGATCTCACGTGTCTCTATCCTGTGGCGGTGCGCAGGCTTTGGTGTGCGTCCGTCTGCAGGTCTGTGACACGGGACTGTTTGGAGAGCCGCGCACTGAACGACCATGTGGGCGTGTTTCTCTCGGCCCAACAGTCTCCGCTCTTGTGCGGAGCCCAGAGCGCAAAACGCACTTCTTCTCCTGCCACCACAGAGCGCAAAAGCAGCAGCTCTCCAACCCTGACGCGCAACACCATCTGCGGCTCCGGCGGCTCGCCCACCAACTCCGAGCTCACCTCAGCCGGGGAACAAGCGAGAGCTTCTCACTCGTCTCCACGGTTACACCTCCAGCCATGGACGCGTCTCGAGTCGTAACGTTATATCTGGGCCTGCTCCTTGCTTTCATTGGGAATATACCGTGTTTCCACTCTGCTGCTATCATCTCCCCCTCGGCGCCGAGGAGGAACAGAGGAGCGCGGGTCCCTCATCATGGTGGACAAAGGTCATCCAAAATCTTAAAAGACATCTTCGCGTCCTCGCACCAACTGGTTGGCCACCACAAAGAAGACCTTAGGGACGCTATTGTGCCGCATGAATACATGCTGTCCATCTACAGGACATACTCGGCTGCGGAGAAGCTCGGACTAAACGCAAGCTTTTTCCGCTCCTCTAAATCTGCCAACACCATAACAAGTTTTGTGGACAGAGGAACAGGTTGGTTTCAGTCCGCTGCTTCACCTTCATCAGCTCACTCTTGCATACTAATTCTGTGACACTGTTTTTCCCCTCAGTTGACTGACCTAGTATTTCCCTCTTAAATCTCATTTCAAATATAGGAACAAAGACAACAGTGATGCGTAAAAACGACTACTGAGCGCAGCGGCTACTTTTACGCACACGTTAAATGTGTGGCATAAAGAGCCGTGCACACCTTTACGAGCAAACATTTACAACAAATAATAAGGCATAAGCGGTGACAGCAGGATTTCGGAAGGTGCAGAAATGGCTTTGAGCCATATTTTTTCTTTTCCTTGGTATATTTTTTGTAGCACAGTGGCCGGAACGCGTAGGTTTTCCTCGAATCAGTTATATTGCACTTAAATTAACCTCTGGGGAACAGGACAATAAAACACTAATTGAGGCTCTCTCTAAATGAAGGCTGTAAATCACTGTCAGCTCAGGCTGCAGCAAAGATTATTCAGCTCCTTAAACTCCACGTGAATAGGGAGGGAAGCCCCCCCCCCCCCCCCCCCCCCCCAGTTGGCCCCCCCCACACTCCCCAAGTTGGGATATTAAAGCACTTGCTGGTTGTTTCATTTTCATTTGTCTCCAAACTCGAACTCTATCAATTAGGCCCTTGCGTTTTAAAATGTTAAAGTGCAATCCCAAAGCCGACACTTGTTAAACAGTCCAGTATGTTTGATTCCCAGTATGGCCAGCTTGTGATGACAAAGGGAGCTGGGGGCCAGGGGCAAAGCTGGTCGGTGTGAGAAGCAGGTGTTTGGGTCAGTTAACGTGTGTAACCAAGCGATCTGACCGGCCTGCGAGGACAAACAAAATCTGATAAACACAAACACGTCCAGCACACACAAGGGTGGACACAAGCCGAGTTAATCTTTGAAGGGGAAATAAAAGCTATCTTTGTTTGCATTCCCTCCCGTCTCAAACACGCCGGACCGAGTGCGCGCTGCAAATAGTGCCCGTCGGGATGAGTAGTTTGGTTCAGAGTCAAAACCTGTTAGCGGGCCTGTTATTCTAGGTCACATGCAGCTTCACTTGTTGCCAGTGGCCATCCGATTGTTTTCACCTAACACGCATGAACCACAATTAAAAAACAACAACAACAACAAGGTGCACTTCAAAAACTCCCACTCACAGTTCTTCGTTTTCGGTCGAAGAAGAAAACATTCGAAAAAAAGTGAATGTAAAACAGTGTGTCGCCAGTGTGGCAATTTCTTGCAGTGTGAGCGGAAGTGATAGGAAAGAAAAGCCCCACTCTCTCCTATGATTTTGATGTGATGTGTCACCGGCTCTGACCCCGAACTGGACCCTGTGAGAGCCGCTTGGCATCGAACGGCCTATTGGAGTATTTGAACTTGGTGATCTAATTGAGTGTTCATGTCATAACATATCAAACACTGTCTATTCTCTCATAATGGTCCGGCTCGGTCACGATGGGCACATCACCAAAGATCTAAATGAAAGTAGAAAAAACTTCCTTTGCTGTGAAGTCATTCGTGTCATTAATTTTAATTTTATTTTTTGAATGCGGAACATTCCCTTGCGACCGCCACTTAAATTACGGAAAATAATTGTTCTCCCCGTCGTCTCAGCTCAAGCGCCTTGGCTTTCTTTTGGGATCCGTCCCAGCGTCCCCCTGAGTGTTGCGCTGCATTAACCTGGTGAATGAATCTCAGCTGGGAGTTTACGTAATTTAAGTCACCTCCGTCAGGAAAGAAATGCACACCGGGAGCAACTTTTGACGCGTAAATTCACAGGTTTTTGCGTCTTTTACGCAGCACTCACAGGTACAGACAGTTTTCACTAAGGGACCTTATGTTGACCTATCGCTTCTTGGGCTTTCACACTTTTGTAGGTAAATGAAATTTGCTTATAAAACCAGGTGGGGCTATTTCCCAGAGGTCAGAAAAGGCAAGATCAGAAAAGACTAACCCGAATATGAAAATTACTCTTGGCACTTGGGGTAACTCATTAAAGCGCAGATGGTGCAGCCCGGTTTCTCTCTCTCTCTCTCCCTCTCTCTCTCTCTCTCTCTCTCTCTCTTTCTCTGTGTGTCTCCTCCACTGCCCCCTCTCCAAACAGAGGCACGGATGACAAAAACATGTTGCGTTTTTCTTCAAATACAACCAACAAGGTCTAACCAAAGTGCACAGGATGCTTTCTTAACCAAGCAATACAAATCAACCGCGCTCTCCACCAATTGCTCGCCGTCGAGCAACTTGGTGTAATGGAAAACGTGGCTTATAACATAATAATGACATTAAGAAAAACTTTGTGTTTTTTCATCTGTCAGCGCGAATCGTATCTCTCGACAATAGCCACAGCCTGCTCGGGCCGTGCAGGCGCACGGAGGGGAATGTTGTCGTTGGCAGGATGCGATGAAATATAAGAGGGGAAGTGCTTTAATGAGGAAGATGGGAATTGCGAACTGTTAATTATTTGGTGAACTTGTATTCGATTTGTTTGAGGTCTTATAACAAAAAAAAGAGAAACAGAAATATAATGTAGACCATACGCGGAAAGTTACTGAAACGAGCACAAGGT
This sequence comes from Colistium nudipinnis, assembly GCA_016785305.1. Classification (NCBI taxonomy): domain Eukaryota; kingdom Metazoa; phylum Chordata; class Actinopteri; order Pleuronectiformes; family Rhombosoleidae; genus Colistium; species Colistium nudipinnis. Next base: position 121,396 of record JAFBJU010000621.1, read on the forward strand.
TTCAATTTGTTTTTACTGGTGGACTCGGCAGGGTTCAAGGAGGGAAACCGACAACGAGATGCAAATATCTATACAGGAATATCACAGGGATGTTCACAAGTAGACATTTTTTTTTTAATTTGCAAAAAAAGAAAAGAAAAAATCAATGTTCGAACTTAGAGATGTGCTTTTATTTATTTGTTATTAAACGCCAAGGATTAATCATTACAACAGGCAGATAACTCCGTTTTTAGGTTAAAACGTTATTTATACAGTAAGTGGACAGTTTGCATTTAAATACGTTCTTCCCAACGAAAGTGTTTGTTTCTCGAATGTTCTCGAATTAAATGTAATGCCTTTGTTCAATTCTGCCCTGGATTTAGCTTTTACTCAAAATCGCAGGAAATGAGATAGTAATATAACCCTTTTTTACGTCTTTATTTTTTTTTTGTTTATGACATTAAATCAGATTTTGAAGCGTAAAATGGATGCAAAACAACGTGTTTGGTGGAGCTTCCAGAAGGCTACTACAATAATCAAAGAAAACAAGTCGCATCTAAACGTTCTCACACAAATATAGAAAATATAAATATTTGATACTCTGAGTTGTAGCTTGATATTCGTGATGACCTTATGCCATATCATGCTGTTTTATATATGTGTCTGGCGCATCTTCGTGCATTGTCTCTCAGCGTTATATTCTAGTGGCGTTGGCTCGCATAGATGCTCCAGCAGGGAATAATGCATTAATTGTGTATTGTTCAGTTGAGTGTACAGTATGTCGCCTTTGGTCCGTTGTGTCTGGCAGCACCCAGGGGCCTTCACATTACCACCCCCCCCCCGTCCTTTTTTAAAATTCTTCCTCTACTTTACTACCCTGCGCCTGAAAAAAAAGAAGAAACTAACCACATCTCAGGCAGCTGCTGAGATTTAAGACTTTCTGAAGCTGTAAAGAAGGAACAGTTTACTTCCACGCTGCCAAAGTGGTGGAAATTAAGAATCAATCTGTCAGCAAGTAAAATGAGAGCAGAGCTATTTCATTAAAACATACTGGATTTGATTAAAAGTGGCGTAGAATTAAAATATCGCCAGCTTTTATTGGATTATTGTTGTTACAATGTCGAAAACGAAACTTTTGACCCACATGACACATGGTTAAATATAAATGTGTAATTATAACGTTTTTCGTAACACGAGAGATTTTATCAATCCTGTGTGTGGCATGAAGTGTGTTTGCTTTGCATCATAATATGATTACAGGTCATTTGTGGAAAAAATAAATACGCAGGAAATGAAATTGAGAAACTTGAGAGACAATGATTTGAGGTAGGAAGCCTCTAAGCGGGGTTTGTAAACTCGCCCCTTATTTATAATTGAGTGTGATAAACGTTGATGTCCAGGGGGATTCAATTAGACTGTATACAATTCCAAGTGAATCAGGGGGGAAAGGGGTCGAAACGGGTTCAGAAGGTTGGATAACCAACAAAGCCTTATACCAGCAATAAACGTGGTGTTAACTTTTTTTTGTCATTCTCATCCAAACTGAGGATTTGTCAGCTGCATTTTGTTCCAGGCAGGTTCAGGGTTGGACATTTGAAAAACAAGAAAGAAAGGAAGAGAGAGGGGTTAGGGCTTGTGTGTGTGTTTGTGTGTGGGTGGGGGTGGGGTGGGGTTGGCGGGGGGGTTGGAAGGCCTCTGTGGGGGAATGCCAGTGCCCCCCGCCCTCCCTCCGTCCCCCTGAACACTGTACACCCTAAGTGAATCTGACTGCAATTATTTCTTTCTTTTATCCTTGCAGACGATCTTTTGCACTCTCCTCTGCGAAGACAAAAGTATCTGTTTGATGTCTCAACCCTTTCAGACCAAGAGGAGCTGGTCGGGGCGGAATTAAGGATATTCAGGAGAGCGCCGGGGGATGCGCAGGCTTCCCTGCAGACGGCGGGCCTCTACGACATCCACATCTACCCGTGCCGCTCGGACAGGCCGCTGGACTCCAGGTCACTGGACCCGCTGGACTCCACCAAGGCCGGCTGGGAGGTTTTGAACGTGTGGCAAATGTTTAAAGCACACCAGCACCACTACCACCACCCTCACCACCACCACCACCACCACAAGCAGCAGCAGGCGAGCCAGCTCTGCCTGCAGCTGAAGGTCACCCTGGGCAAATCGGACACCGAGGTGGACCTGAGGCAGCTGGGGCTGGACAGGAGCGGCCGGCCCCAGCAGGAGAAGGCCATCCTGGTGGTCTACACGCGCTCCAAGAAGAGGGAGAACCTGTTCAACGAGATGAAGGAGAAGATCAAGTCGCGGAGGTCGGCGGACGACAGGGAGGACGCGGCGGCGGCGGCGGAGGCGGTGCCCCGAGGAGAGGGGCCCCGGCGCCGGCGGAGGACGGCGCTGAGCAACCGACACGGGAAGAGGCACGGCAAGAAGTCCAAATCCAGGTGCAGCAAAAAGGCGCTACACGTCAACTTCAAAGAGCTGGGCTGGGACGACTGGATCATCGCGCCCCTGGATTACGAGGCGTACCACTGCGAGGGGGTGTGCGACTTCCCCCTGAGGTCGCACCTCGAGCCGACCAACCACGCCATCATACAGACGCTCATGAACTCCATGGACCCCAACAGCACCCCGCCCAGCTGCTGCGTGCCCACCAAACTCAGTCCCATCAGCATCCTGTACATAGACTCGGGCAACAACGTGGTGTACAAACAGTACGAGGACATGGTGGTGGAGCAGTGCGGCTGCAGGTAGCGGCCGTTGTGTGTGTGTGTGTGTGTGTGTGTTTTTCCCAAAACAACAACAAAAAAAGACAACACTTTTAAAAAGACAGAGAACAATCCAAGATGTGTCTTGATGGGTCCCGGGTTTGAAGATATAAAGTCCCTCACAGGTCTGAGATGTTTTTTTTTACGCATGACGCGCCTTGACTTTATTCAAAAGGGATGCGCACCAGAGGCGAATATCTGCTATTTATTCAGACGCATGCACACGGCCACACTCATTTTTCCCACCACTCTGCCTCGATAGTGGTCCGCACACACATTTTCCCGTCCAACGCAACACGTTATCTCACTCATCAAGCAGGCGTTTCTTTCCCAGAGTGAGACGTGTCCTGAATGGCACAGGGACTGGATGGGGAACATGGTGTGTGATCTGGGATCTGGGTGAGACGGGAGCCCATTGAGTCCGACCGTGCACCTGTTCGTGCCGAGGCCAGAGGACAGCGGGCTTCGCCTGTCAAGCGCTTTGTTGCAGCTCTGCCGTGTGATCCAGCCTGCCAGGCCCGATTCCTTTGGGTATGTGCACCCAGGCCGTAATTGCCACTGTCCAGCTGGAGTCGGTCATTACGGGCCCGAGCAAGTGCCCGTTTTTCCAATAAATACATAAATAAGTAAATGAAAAAAAAAAAAAAAGTTACTATCTAAATATAGAGGTGAATGTACCAAACACACACACAGACACGTGCCCACACACACTGTTCTGATGAGAGGAGATGACACGGTGGTAATGCCTTCAAGAGATTTTTTTTTTGGCCTTGCTGGAGACCCCTTCGAGGGGCTCTGGGAGACGGATCATGTGTGTGCCTGTTGCGGGCAGAGAAGGACTTGTGCCTGAGTGGGGCCCTGTTGTTAAAGGAGAAAATAAAGAGTGGAAAGAAAGAAATGAACAAAGAAAAGACAGAAGGAAAGAAAAAGAAAAAACCTCATTACTGAGGCGAACTTTTTGCTGAACACTGCATCTTTACGAAATGCACTTCCACAACTGACTGCGCCAAGGACACGCGGTCAGCGAGAAAGTTTGTCCTCTCTGATGACGAAAATATTAAAAGACTCGTAAACGAGACGATATTTAAATGCACATTAGCTTTGAATGCACTGCTGTTCATTTTTTTTGAGCTGTAAATATTTGTACAGTGGAAAACTTTACTAAGTGCAAGGAATGAAGAAATGAGAAAACGGCATTTCTTTGTAAATATACAAAATGCACTCAAATCGGTATAATTTCTATTCTATAATTATTTTATTATTTGTGATGTACAGAGTTTCATGATAATCATATATTTCTTACATTGATAAGAGTAATTTAAGGTGTATTCGTTTGTTGTTTTTTATGCAGAGGGTGGAAAATACCATTATAATGTCTACCTCATAATTGCATATAGGATCTGAGGTTTGAGGTGCATTCAGTTAGAGTGTAAGGAGCTTTTACAATGACATATAAGATCATTTATATACTTATATTCCTGGATAATATTCCACACCATTACTGTACAAATAAAATTCAAAACAAAGTCCACCAGCCTGGTATTTCTGATGATTATGTTCTATTCATTTCATTTATTAAAAGTGATATTACTTACCTAAAACAATGCAATAATTATATGATATTTCTCCATACCTGAAACAAAACGATTTTTAAAAAACATTGATGATCATCAGATGAAAAGAATTATGACATTTTTTATTTTCTGTATGAAGGCTTCATATCGTCAGAATCTCCAATCCTCCATCATACTTACTCAAAATTATTCCATTCTTTTTTATTTTTGTTGAGTAATTTCAAATACTGAGATAAGACCGATAGCTTGAATAACACATTTCCTGTTGAGTTAAGATAATACAGAATGAATGCAATTAAGGAATTTACTTTTTTGTGACAATTTTAAAGATTACATTGTGCAGCATATGTGGGGCACATATACCTTTACCTTTAGGTATGCTGGCTACTCTTTTATTTCTCCTTCTTTGTAAACAGTTTCTGCTCATAGACTAAAAAAAAAAAATCACTGCTCAGAGCCTACTTTGCTCCGGGTTGCACCACAAACAAAACAAATAAACATATGGTGACCATCCAAGCAGAAAGAAATCCGCTGACTGACTGTCACTGATATGGCACTGAATGTACGAACCCTGGCTATTTCCCAATGAATTAGCCCCGCCTGGGTCAAGTTTACTTAACACTTTAATGTTTCCCAATCTGTGGATGAGAAAAAAAAGAAGTTTGAGAGAAGGGATTGCTTCCATGTAGGCTATCGACCTTGGCCTGGAAACAATTAGGAAATTGCTTTGAAATGTTATATGTTGTCCAGGCTCTTGTACAGTATCATGTCACTCCCCACATGTTTGCTAGGGGGAAACAGAGGATGCTAAGTGCACTCTTTAGCAGTCACCGCAAATGACTGACACAACAACCATTCCCTTGAGTATAACCAAATGGCCCTCCGGGCTATGCATGTCTGGAACACCATCGCCGGGGTACCACTACGCGAACCGCGCTGTCCTGCTCACAAGTGCACGCTGGGAGATTCTCAGCATCGCTCTGAGTCTCCTCTCGGTGCATGAGATGAGAGCATTGGCCGATTCCGGATTAGAAAGGCAACTGCACGGTAACTCATGAGATAAAGCTTTACTTTTTTTTATTTATATTTATTTGACAAGTTCCCCCGGTCTGGTGGGCACTGGCCCGGAGGTGAGACTGACTGTTAAGGGAACAGTTAAACGGTGATGAAAGGGAAAGGAATGCTTTGTTTACCCGCTTCAATCCCTCATTCTTAAGTTAAATGTTCCAATAAAGTTCTTCATCACAGCCACCTTATTGTCCCTCCACTCCACGCTGAGGCAGAGAGACCCAGGAAGAAGAAGAAGAAAAAGAGCTGTGTTTATTTGAAACTTGGTCCTAATATATTAGTCCAAGCGAACTCAAAATGGCAAAGAGACGGGTCCGTTTTAATCAGAAATGTGGAGAATGTATAACACAAATAGTCTTGACACCCCACATCTGTGTGTGGAGGCTCCTCTTTAGAGATTTGCAAGACTGCACAAGTGAAGATCTACTATGTGTTTCTCTGAGTGGAAAGACCGGGAGCGTCTCCAGGATAAAAAAAAACCCAACGTGAATAGAGACATAATGTTCCTCCTACTTAACCTCTCTGTTATCAGTGTTGTACTCATCAGTGGCAGGAAAGGCATAAATTACATTGATCTGCCCAGTGAGGACCCCTGAGAAAGCAGAAACTTGTTAAGGAGCATTAGAATATATATCTTGAGTACTAAGATCTTGTGCTTCGGGTTGCTGAATGGATGCAATTTAAATGTAGAAAGGGGGGAGAGAAAAAAGGGGGAGCCTGGTTATTGCCAAGGTCTGACTTAAAAACTGCGAGCCTACTGATAAAATCCAGCAAGAACTTATTATCCATTCGTCAATGACTGTTTCTCGGCTCATAGATTTCGTTTTTTGCCTCTCGAGGCGTTCCACCTTCTCTGGTTTCTTCTCGTTCCCACCAGTATGCGCTGCAGATATTGTGATTCCCTCCACAATAAAGCTTGACACCTTTCTCCAGCCAAGAACACGGGCCAGGGCAAGGTGGTGCGTCTCAGACGCAGAGTGAAAACACTTGTCCAGACCATAAAGTATGCAATGGAAGCGTGCAACATTATTCAAAGGAGTGCGTCCGGCGCTATGCATTTGCGTGTCTGCGGGTGTGTGTTAGTGGACAGAAGGGCTGCAGCGCACACAGATGGACAGTTGAGTGGTGCAGGAGAGCAGCAGATGCCTGAAGTGACCCCTACTGCTGCCTTTCATTGAACCACTGGCTCCAACACAAAGGCAGGGGCGGCCCCAAACATTAAATACACTTGCTTGTGCCTTAATGCCAGAGGTCACTCTGTTTTGTTTTTTTTCTTTTCTCCCAGGAATTCAATTTCCTTTATGAAAAGAACAAAAACCGTGGTTTGATGAAATGTTTGAAATAACTAAGAAAAAAACCCGAAAAGAAATGGTTGCACTTGGTGCTGTTGTGGGAGCAGAAACAGATCATAAAGCCCAGACAGAGCAACTAACGTGTAACAAAAGAGTGGGGTTGTTTTCCTCTTAGGGGGCATCTGCCTGCCTTTTCCACAGCGCCTTCCACTGTGGCCCTGCAGAAAGCCATCCCTCCCTCCTGTCACACCATACGGTAACAGGAAGACAGCAGACACCTCCACTTCACCACAGATAACCTGCTAATTGCATTAAACTCACTCCCAACTGCGCTCCTGAAACGTGAGGATGATTGGCTTATTTCAACTGTGGTAAGAAGCCACGCTGCCAAATGCGTTTCCCGAGGAAAAGTCATGCATGGTGACCGCACCTCGGAAACTCGACGCAGCATTGAATGCAAACTATGAAAACAGCAAAAGCCAACGCCAGCCTTACATATCTGTTTGAAAGTATTTGCCCAGAGAAGTCCGTTTTCCTTTCTGTTTATTTTCTAAAGGAATGTCTGAGGGTGCCCTTTCACCCCCCTCCTCATCCATTTACTGCCCCTGGTCTATGTTACAGATGGTGACCCAGGTCCGCGCCATCCCTGATTAGCAAGCACACCCTCAGGTTCTCCAACCGATCTCCGCAGAAAGGAAGATCTCCCTTTTTGTTGTATGCTTGCAGTTCATCGTTTTTTTGGTGTGTGAGTGTATCTGTGTGTTTGCGCGAGGGGCCTGAATGAGCTCGAGCCAAAAGTAAATTTACTCAGTGAACTCTGACAATGCCTATGTTTGGGAGCAAGGCAAGGACATGACCTCGCTGCCAATCCACATCCGCAGCGGCTTGTGGAGAGGAGAGGGAGGGTCGTTGACCAATTGTGGCTGGACAATGGCATTCACTGGTCTGGACAGTTGCCCCACTAGAGGACAAATTGGGTCTTAAATGCATGCTTTGACTCGCAATGTCAAAGGAATAGGCAAGAATGAAATAGCAAAGCAGATCAAGGTTGAAGCGCTGGAAAATACGTTTCTTGGTTCAAAAATAATGAAATGAGTCAATTGAGCAATTCCTGCATCCTCATCCATGCTCAATCAATATCCAGTACGTTTTTCAATCCTCTACATAAGACATACCTAAATTGGTAAGGACCTGGGTGGTAAAAGAAAGAAGAAGAGTTTTGGGTTCTGCATTGTAAAACGAGACATGTAGGCAAACAAACATGGGTCAGGGGCAATGAGGCAGCAAGACAAGGATCTGACTTTGGAGGAGGAGGGGGTGGGGAGGGTGGGTGATGGTGGGGCGGAAGGTTGCGCGACTTCTTGATGGACAACTCCACAACTCGGCAGAGGCAGAGCTTTCACTTAAAAATGGTGCCTGGCCTATCTCAAAAGGTCAGAGCCCAGAACACTAACACACTACATTAATCATGAGAGGCTGCGGCTTACCTGTCTAGCGTTTCAGCTGTGCCGTACAGTTAACCTCAATTATGCTTGATTATGAGGTGTGGAAGACGCAGGGCCCGGGCCGGGGCCGTGCAAAAGATCAGGCATCAATAATGCAATTTCAGATTAGATGTGCCTGTCTGTCACCAGGCCGCACTGACTGAAGGGTTTCTTGGGGGAACTGAGTCCAGGGTCAATGAACGGGTGACGCTGAGTGGTAGTTTTGTCGAGATACCGCTCACTCTTCACAAGGCCTTTGCACGTGTGCTCCGGAGCTGAGAGGAAGCACAAACATATGCATGCGCGCAGACATGCTGTATGCATATGAGAGACAAATGCATACACCAAAGCATTGTGGTGTACCAAAGAGAGCCAAATGCTTGGTGCCTTCCCAGCCCCCTTTCTTAGTAATTGCCCCATTATGTGTTGGTGGTGGATGGAGCCATTACAGATGTTTTATGATGGGGCCATTTTCATTTTGTCTCCCCAATGAGGGATGGATTTATGGTGCGAGGCAGTCTTGCATTCATCACCGCATTCCCTAATGCACAAACACACACACACAGAAACACGTATAAATTCCCTGCATTATCTTTATATGACAGGTCACAACGGCGATGACCTGCCCTCCCTTCACCCAGCTCACTCGCTGCTGTGCCCAAGGCTGCGAGCGAGGCTTTTGGCAGCACGTCGTGAGATGAATAAATGTTGGATGGCAGGCGAGGCACACTTCCAGGCCGGTCGTCAGCCTGTTCCCCAAGGGAGGGTTGGGGGGTTGGGAAGGGAGGTTATCGGGGTGGGGGGGACCTCCTCGAAGAGTCCCCGGTCCACGGGGAAGCGTCATGGCCTCGAGCGAAACCAAGTCTGACACTTTCTCACCAAACGTTATCCTACTAAAAGGAACGATCATAAAGGGTAAAGTAAACAGCAGTTAGCTTTTCAGAATTAATCTCTTTTAGTTTACAGTCAAGTGTTTGAAGCCCTGAAGACTCTTTGGCTGTGCGGTTTCTTTCCAGAGGCTGTTTTGGTGTGGTTCCCCATTTGGAAATCAAATCTTAAGCTCATGTAGCCTATGTGCCAAGAAAAATAATGGTCATAAATTGGTGCCTGAATAGGCAGTCTAATTACAGGGCCGCAGACCGAAAATTTACCCAGAAACTCACAGCTACAATTATTAAGGTTAACAATAGGGGACACTCGGGTAGCATTCGCAAAGCTTCAAAGAGATGGACTTCTTTTACGAGTCGTTTAAGTGGCGCAGGGAGACGTTCGGGAATCGGTCCTTGTCTGTGGCAGAAATAGATTTGCGTTGGTGCACAAACTGTGGAAAATTGTCAGGTACAAGTCTTTTAACAAACAAGGTCAACCGAGGAAAACTCATTATTAATCATTTACCAGGGCAGCACAAAGAGAGCGAGAGAGACTAGATAGCCCAGGGGACCCAGGGGTTTGTGCCTGAAACACGGCCTCATCGTGTTTCACGCACATGCAAAAGCACACACACACGCACACACACACACCGGCCTCTGCGATATTTCTGACACCTCGCTCCTATCAACCCTACCTGCCCAGTGCTGATTGATTTTCCCATTGTGGCTCTCAGCCCGGACAGGACTCCCCTGTTTTCTCATTCCTGAACGTGTTTGACTTTACAGAAAAAAAAAAAAACACGTTTCCACCGGAGCCGTTTGAAGTATGTCACGACATCCGACCCTGGCTTAAAAACTCGGTGCACGGATGCGGAGTTGAATGAATGATGTATAGCTGACCATGTCTGAGGTTAGTTTCTGTCAATTCTCTCCAATGCTGCGCTTTATTCACTACAACATAAATTCTCCCGCTCTGGCATGAGGAATGGAGTGAGGTTTGTTTGACCAGATGTAACTTTATCAGGGACTCTCTCGTTCTCTCACTCTCCCGGCCTTTTCTTTTTGTGTGTCTCTCACATCTCTTTACTCAAGCACAAAAAAAAAGTGAGCTCTCCCACAATATTTCTGTTTGCTGTAGTCTGACCTCTTTGTGAACTGCGGTAAAGTGAAAGGCACTTTCAGCCAGGGGGAATCGGATGGCAGTAACCATATGCCTTTCAACTGATACAAAGGTGGGAAAGGGGGAGGCCAGGGGTGTGTGTGTGTGTGTGTGTGTGCTCGTGTGGGGATGGGTTGGCGGCGGGGAGGGTGTTGCATGCTAGGGTGAAAAGGAAAGTGCCGTGCTGCATCTTTTTGTGTTGGTAAAGTGGTGGCAGTTTATGGTCGGGGGCCTCGGGGGAGGAGAAGGGGGGCCGGCCGTTGGCTGGTGCAGAACCCGAGTCAACGTCCGGCCGACTCACTGTTGAGATGGAGCCCTCTTATGGATGAGTGCAATGAGTAAACAGCATTCCTCTCCCGCTGTCTGAGCCGCTCTGTTTCCGTCTTTGTTTCTCCTCTTGCTTATGGTCCGTCTGTATTAGCAGAACACTTCACCTCCAGGGGTTTGTTCGTGCTGTCTGACGATCTTGAGAGCAACTCTTCATCCGACCTCTGTCCCAACATCGGCCTCCTTGTCACATCAAATAATCCATGTTCACCTTTTCATGCAACTACATATTTTAAAGTACGTACATTTGAAGTTTGAGTTGAGCAAATTAGAAAATGTAGAGAAGTAACATTTTTGACAACTTATGTCAAGTATATACTCGTGTTGTGCTGCAGACATTTCGACCGAAGTCAGTGTGCTAACTGCCACCACTGGAGGCAGCCCTTGTTGAGTAAAGGAATCATGTGGTGCTGATCATTGCAACCTTTCCTCTTGACACGTTATTACACTGTAATATATAATATACTATAGGCCTAGCACGAATGACTGTAGTGTTTCTTCCAAAGAAAAAACTAATAACACACATAATATATATATATTATAGAAACAGTGGTTAAGACACATGAAAAATAAAGAGCACACTGTAGTTGCTGATCAGCTTAGTAATTAGGAATGATTGAACCTGTCACTTGACTTGTTATATCCAACCTGTTCCGTTAACTCACAGATTTGTGAGCTTTTGTGTGTGTTATTTTTTTTATCTGAATCCGCTCAAAATGATTTACATTCCCTGATGACAAACATATCAAAGACATAAAGTCTACAGACTTTATTGGACTGGGCACATAATCACGTAGATTCTTATTGGCATTTAATTTGAATTCTGTTAATACACTTATGTTACACGTGAATACAAAAAACATTCATTGCTCAAAACTCAGACTCAGAAAAGTCGGTTAAGCTGATTTCTGCGGCCCGTGGCCTATTCTCAAATGTGACAAAATACCTGAGATGCCTAAGACCCAGCTGAACCCTGGCATACCTCCTGTCCCCTGCTGGAGCTCCATGGACAGCCAACCATGGCCTCAGATGAATGGGCAAGGCCGGAAATACAATCTGGGAAGGCATGGGACAAGCTAATGTATACTAATATAATCTAATAATATTATATGACAACACAGTAGTTTCCTAGATATAACATATAACCATAAATTATCTGTTCACATGCCTTTCCTATTTAGTCAGCATTACTGAAAGACACATAGATGTGGTTTAATCTAGAGTACATAATGGAATACAGAAGCAAACATTTTGAGATATAAATGTCTTAGCAGTTTTGAAATCACGGCCGACACAATGCGGATACACATTCACATCTTCAAATGATTTGCTGACTTGTAACTGCACGGCCTGTAATCTCCGGTTAATCTTCTGGTTACAGTAGATATGGGGAGCCAGTGTGTTTAGTAGGAAAGGAGGACAGACAGGAAGAAGGTTTGTTACAGAAGCAACATTAATCTATTCCTCTCGGCGCTCTTTGAAGAGCGGCAGCGGCAATGACAGGCTAAATGTTTCCAGAGATGTCACATTTCCACAAAATCTAAAAAGGCTCTCGCGAGCACTCATCCTTTCATGTTTGATTGTGTGTTGGAGATCCTATGATAAACAGACGAGGGTGGTGGTTGGAGGGGAAAGGGGGCTGGGCGGAGGAGGCTTTTGGGAGAGGGGCTGCGGATGGGAACGCACACTGCCGCTTGGCCCCGATTCGCCACCGGATCCAGATGCTTTTTTTTTTTTTTTTTTTGGCAAATTACCTCTTTGTCTACATCAGAGGGCCTCGGAATTCTCGAAAGTCTGAATTAAGAGCCGGGGTTTCTCTTCAGACTTCTAGGATTGCAGGGTCATTGCACTGAATCTGATTAATCTGAGGCAAACTAGTCCCTCCAGCCCTGTCACTTCGGCACTTATCGTCTTGAAAAAAGAAAATTGCACATCCACCCTCAGACATTGAACAGATGCTTGCAGGGCTGCTGTGAACCATAAAGCATGTGCGATGCAGCTCATCGCCATCGAATTTAGCAGAACTGGGTTGAGCAGGTAGATTGAACGCCACATGTCCTCTGGAAGCCCAATACACACTTCCTGTGAGATTTGGAAATCACTTTAAATAACCAAAAAGTAAATGCTGTGTCACCACGCAGAAATATGTTGGCCGCATTCACACACTCTATCTCCTTCTCTCTTTTACTGGCTGTCTCCATCTCTCTCCTCCTCATTCCTCCAAGGCTTTGTGTCCTTGTTTGTCAGCCCTGTCCCGCCGTCCTTTCCAGCGCCGCTTAAGAGTTTTGTGTCTCAACACTCTGTTAGAGAGTCGTAAAACTCTCGTGGAGAAAAACAGAGCACTTCCAGCTGAACTCTGGGAGAAGGGGGCAGTAAAGAGAATGTAAACTCAGGCAAGGAAAAACCAAACGGAAAGGGAGGGAAAAAAAACATGTTCCCATAAAAGTAAAATAATAAAAATACCAGAACAGTAGTGAAACATCTATTCAGCATTTTACTTTAATAAAAAAAACTCTTAACAAGCACGAGCATTGATGGATACAGTTTCATGACGTTCACTCGTCTATGGCTGCATTGAAAACGTGCCACTTCCTCCGGACGGTCTGTAATCAATAGTTTATGAATGAAATCTTCAGCGCCGATATTGACTGAGTCATTGACGCTCCCTGCTGGAAAACGGAACTTCTGAGGGACATGAGCGGACTGCATTTAGCGCATGTAGAAATAGCACTCATGGCTCTCACGTGGAGATAGAAAGCACACAGATGCAAAGCATTTGTGCTCATAATCCTCCACCTCTGGGGGAGTCGGTGGCCATCTCCTCATGGTTTGAGGATGGTGCGGTCACAGATCTCCCGGTGAGTTCGGTATGAGCCATTAGGAAAGGAAAGGGGACTAGGAGGAGGAGGAGGAGGAGGTGGCAGAGGATGAGGAGGGCATTCCTGATTTCCAGCCAGGCTGATCGGCAGAAGCCTGCTCCTCATCTGTCCCACCGAGGCAATGCCGTGCACAGCCAGCAGGGCGTCCTGTGACCGGCACATCTTGTTAGCAGGGGGAGGGCGAGGGTGAAATTGAGAAAATGAGATAGAGGAAAAGCAGAGTCAGCTTGCTGTCCGCCTGCAGCCTGTTTGCCTTTATTAATATGAGATCCATATACGCATCATTTCAATGCAGCATATCACCATATCTCCTCGGAGAAAGCCACGTGACTGCCATTCCTCCTTTCACTGCCCCGAAATGTTTTGACATCAAAGGACTTTCTTCGGGGGTAAAACTCGAACCCATAATTCATGGCACGTTTAACCCGTAATGTACAGTGCTTCCTGTTGCTGGGTGGGATGGCTGGTGGATCAAAAAACGTGCTGAACAAAGTCTTTGCTGTGTGCTAAGACAGCTGCGCAAACCAAACAAACAACTTAGACATGACAGTACAGCCAGCGGTGTGTGTGTAAATGTGTGCGTGTGTGTAAAATAGACTGAAGAGTATCTAATTAGAGTTTTTGGGGGGATTTATGAGGGAAAGTGCCGCATAAAAATACTTTCAACACCAGTCACTGATACTGAACATATGAAAATCCATTCTCTTTAACTATGTTTTACAGCAAACTCTAACCAGATGTAATACACCCACTTGCTGAAGTGATTTCTGTAACATGTTAAGACTTCAAAATGATTGCTGCTGTAAGCAATTATCATAAAATTAGGAAATATCACAATGCTTTAAGGTTGTTTCGTTTTTTATATTAGCCGAGAGCAAGATCTCCGGGACCATAAACACAAAATGCTTTTTATTTGAAGAACTTGCATATTTTCGCTTTATGTCTTTCTTAGTCCTGCTTATTTCTGTATTTAATGCCAAAAAATGAGATGCATTGAGGAAAAACGATATAAAAACAGACTCACAAACTCACAGACTCACGCCCACTGACAAACGGCACCTGAGCCGCAAGTGTCTGGACTGTGGGAAGAAACTGGATCAGTCGCAGGAAACCCACATGAACATGGAGACTCCGCACAGAAAGGAGTATCTTTTTTTGTCCCTTCAAAAATATTCTCTCCCCCTCCATAATGTAATGGTTTGTCCTTGTCTGAAGACGAGAGTCCCCCGATAGCCATAATATACAGTCAGCCATGACCCTTTGGCTTAAGTTCCTGGACTCGAACTTGAGTGCATCTGTGAACGGTAAACTTTTTCTGTTTTTTGTTTAGTCTGGATTTTGAGTTCTACCTAAAGATTTTGAAAGTTGCCTTTTAATAATAAAAAAAAAGAAAATAGGAAAGAAAGAAACAAAGAAAGGGAGAAAGAGCACTTCCTTTGGAATGGGGACTGTGTCCAAAGACCCTCCATCTGTGGAGGAAAGTGCAGAGTGAAATAGCAGAGAAAGACTTTGCATCTATTCATTTGTGTCAATAAATGCATGAATTTACAGACATGTCAATTTTATGAGCCTCTGGCCGGAGTGCCAACACTATCCACTAACAGCAGGTTGGCCACATAAAATGGCTCAACTCTTTATGATTGACTGTGCTCACAGAGGAACAACAGTTAAAGTTTGGCATAATGTGCCTACCTAAAGCAATTTTTATTCTGTGTGTGTGTGTGTGTGTGTGTGTGTGTGTGTAGGTGTGTGTGTGTGTGTGTGAATGCGTGAGTGTGTGCGCTTGCGTGTGTGTGTGTGTGTGTACAATTTTTTAATTTTTTTCCTCCATTTTCTTAGAATGAGAGCAACACCGATGTACACAGATTTAAATTTGAACACATATGCAACACAGATGCTTGCGCCACCACACATGATTCTGGTTTGACTTCTTAAAAAAATGAAACTTTCAATAAAAACTCTGATTTGTCCTGGTAAAGAAAATTACATGAGCTATTTGAAATCGATAACAGAGCCCCTTCTGCCCCTCAGCAGAAATGAGCGGGACTGTTGTGGTTGACTGTTTGCTGATTTATTGCCCTTATATACTACTGTGTGTACTTAACTTGCCTCAGAAAACGTGTGGATAGAAGTTACAGCGCCCCCCCCCCTTCTTCACACAGACCACATTGTGCTCTTAACCAATCATATTGCAAGCTTTGCCATGTCATTTGAGGTGGGAACCCCAGTTGGAGGGCCTGAACCGAGGCAGGGTGGGTAGGCTGGGGTGGGATGGGAGTTAGTTCTTAGCCAGACACTATGCTGAATAAATAAACCCGGAAACATTAAAAGCCCTTTTCCCCTTCACCTTTGAACTTGTGCATTAGATTGTGTAAACATACATCGAGACGTTGAGACACAGCGTGTCCTGACACTGTGCTACACACTCGGATGACTCGTCCTGCTCGGCAAACTGCAGATCTGCCCTCAGCCTTCTCTGTGTGGGAGCACAAAGGGTCGGGATTAACGGCAACACAGACCGGCCACTGCTGGGCACTTTTTCTACTGATTGGGACCACTTCAGTCACATTATCAGTGCTTCACCAGAAAAAGTGCTTCACAAGATTAAACAGATTAGCGGGAATGTAGTGAATAGCAAGCTAGACGGAATCTGACTATGTCACCAGTCAATTTTCTCCCTTATATTGCACATTCATTCATTGTCCGTAACCGCTTCCCTTATAATAGTAAAATATGTATATAATAGAATTTAGAATACTTAATAATATCAGCCCTTGTTGATTTTCGGTGTCGTTTATTATGATCCAAGTACACATACATTCACATTGGTTAAATGAAGATTGTCAATAATAATTTGGGGAAATTAACTGATTTCATGCTGCACGTGGCACATATGTTTTCTGTCTCATACAACAAAAGGACACAAAGAAGTTGTTGTTGCTCATAAATTAGATGCGGCACCGTTTCCAATGTCAGAAAAAAGTTTCCACGGTAACAAAAACATTGTAAAACGTGTACTTCTTTGTTGGTGCTTCACAATAAACCCCAGGTTTTGCCATTGGCTTTTAATGTAAAGCCAAAACACTCATGCAGACAGGCAGGCAGGCAGGCTCCACCACTTAACATAACTACTATGCTGTGTAATATTAATTGAGAAATATCAATTAATCACATGGTTATTGCATCAAAGTTCAGACCATGAATGGAAGCTATAACGGGGTTTGATATTGGGACATTTTAAGGATCATAGATAGTCAAGAGAGATAAATAAGAATACAACATTTACCAGTGGCAATTTTCCTATTGGCCATTTCGTTTGGCGAATGAACGCAGGCATCTCAGCGGTGCCATATTTAACAAGACGGAGGATACATACCACTGTGGACTTTTGAAGAACTACGTGGGTGGGCAGAGAGGAGAGGAGTTTGCAAATGGTAAATTGCGAAGCACACACAAACTCACACACAATGACGCGCGCCGGGCTCGGTGAGTAGAAGTGAACTCACTGTCGGGATACAAATCTGGCGAAATAATAAAAGTGTTTCACCATGTTGGGTTTGTGGGAATCATGTTCTTGTTCTCAAGGAGGAAACAAATCCATAAAATGTGGGTATGGGACCATAATCCCCAGGATGTCAATTAAGAACTAAACTAACAAAATCAACAAGTTATGGTTAATCGTGAGTCAAAAAAACAAACAAAAAAAAGAGACAAAGTCAAGTTAAAAAACATGATTCACTTTAAATTCCACATTATATTCCTACAGTTCATTCTCTCATCCCCCATATGTTTCCCACTGATGTGCATACAGTGTGTCTCTGTTTAAGTGTGTGTTCGTGCCACTCGGTGTGTGTCAGCGTGTTTGTGTGCATATGACCTGCATTATCCTACTTTACTTTGGTTACAGAGTCCTCTAGATTTTTTTTAGGGTGGGTGGGGGGGGGGGGGGGGTG
>JAFBJU010000621.1:138753-159413 GCA_016785305.1 Colistium nudipinnis
GGGGGGGGGGGGGGGTTGAGTCAGGGAGCTGGAGCCGCAGGGCAGACAGCAGGGGTTCTATACTTAGTTTCCTGTAAAAAATACCTCTGCACTCCACATCCTAATTAATGTGAAGGGCATGCCCAAGATCCCTATAAAATCATACAAGACTATACCAATTTCCTGGTAGCTTGCTCGCTACATGTGCTTCTTGTTCCTCAGCATAAGAGTTTCCTTCCCTGCAAGCCCCATGAAGATTTATACACCACCACCACCACCAGCGTGCCTGCTCCCCCAACCTCTCATTCCTCCCCGTTCTAGTGTTTCCCTCTCAGTGCGATTTGCACTTTCTAACATGATACGCAGAGATTAGACTTTCTGTCCCTTTTACTCGGAAATAAAACATGAAGATATCATGAAAAGGGACTGTCAGGGCGAAATGAGAAACACATGGTGTCTGCTGGTTGAATGAGGAGCCGGCTTAAATCATTTGGCTTGGAAATGAGTACAAACTTTTTTTTTGTTTTGTTTTTTTCTACATGTAGATGTATTTCTCTGTATGGGTGTAGCTTGGGATGTGCTATTGTGTTGGTGAGTTGGTGTTGAGTTTTGAGAGGCCAGAAAACAGACTTATTGAAATTATGAATTGAGAAACATGCACTGATTGCATGCACGGCTGCACCCCAACACTCAGAAGCAGTAACAAAGGCCTCCGTCTGAAACGGAACAGATCCCCCCTTAACACACATCTACACACATACGCACACATGAGCACTTTCACACAGCACGCACCAAAACCTTTAGACCATTGTTACTATGACGTCCATACATGCATGCAATAAGAATTGTTTAAAACATTTTGAATCTGTGCAAGGAAAACACATTGTCCACCTGTAATAACCCAACGCTGTTATCATGGGGTGTAAAGTCTCAATTTTTTTTATAGGTTTTTTGGGTGCATGAGATTAAATCATTCATGCCAAAATCACACATAGGAAATTAAACAATTTTAAGGCTTCCGAACATACTTTCCAGTTACACAACTTCCTTTGAAGCTAATGGGACATGAATAAAGAAATGATGCATGCGGACATAACTAGTTTTGTATATCAAAAAATACTTTGGGCTACTTGGAGACAGGAGTCTTGAATCTGCATGCGTGAAGGAAGCATAAAGTGCATTATGCACGCTCAGAATAAAACCACGGTTATGTCTAAGAAGTGGAAAGAACCTGGTGATATTGGATGGTGTTGATGTAGCAGGTACAGACATCTGCTCACTCATGCTTCTGAACAAGTGCAGAGTATTACTCTTTTAATTTGCTCTACAAATCTTGCCAACCGCAGCCATCAACAATGAACAGCATCGCTTTGAATGGATTGCCTTGATGTTTCCAGACGAGGGCATGGCGGTGACCAACTCTTTTGCTTTCCTGGCGACCCGGGATGAATCATCACCACTCACTGAGGTCCTTTACACAGACCAGGACCCAGCTCGTGGAATGTGTGTGAGTCACTGCTGCTCATCGGGCGACTGTCTGCGGCTCGCCTGCAGCTTCTCCTCCTGATCACCCCCCGGAGAGCCATTCAATCGAAACTCCATATTTTTCATAATTAACTTTAACTGATGACTTTATGCAATAGCTGTGTTTTACTGTCCCCTTTAAATGCAGTTAATTATCCTCCAGGAGTTTCTGGAGGCCTAAAAGTGAGACCCTCCCCTCAGCTGAGCCACTCAGGTCCAACTAAGCTCGTTCTGAGCTGCGACCCAGCAACCTCGCACCTTCTCAACCTCACTCCCCCACCCCATTCTCTCTCTCTCTCTCTCAGGGTTTCCTATGACTGACCAAGACAGTTTTATTGGCCTCCGACCAACCTGGCAGGAAAGGGGGGGCTATTGCAGGGTCTTAGCAAACAAGCTGGCAGTCAAGGAAACAACTGGCGAGGAGATTTTAACTGAGAGATTGACGACAGAGCTGAGGGAGGGTTGATAAGCAAACCGCTGGGCGGGGGTGAACGGGTAGCAGGGTCAAAGGACACGAGGAAACAGCGGCTGTACTGAATGAGAGGAAAAAGTGGAGATGTGCACCATAAAGTTGTTTTCCAGTGTGGAAATTGGTTTGTTTTTTCACATCGCAGTCAGCTGAAAGCAAGATTGACATCTAGAATTAAATCCAGTGTGTTTGCCTTACATCATTTTTGCAATTCATTTATAATGCACTCTTTGGAATTTTTATTAATTATTTTTATCCGTGACGGAAAATTACTTTATTCTGATGAAAAACACCAGAGCAAAAAAAAAAAAATAAAAGAAGAGAAGGTCACGTTTAATGTGGTCCTGGTATTTCCATACAGAAACATAGCAGCCTTTAGATGCCGATGTCATTCTCTACAGTTCCGTGGGCCAAATAATAACCTCCGCTGCCAAGCTGGCCGCTGCTTTTACCGGTTTGTCCCCAGCTCCCAAGATCTCGGCCCTCTTTTGACTTTCCAGGTGCTATTGGAGGTCCCAAACACACTGAGAAGACCCGGGCCAGGCAGCGCATGCCTGTCAGAGCAGTGCCGATTCCATGTAGTCAAAGGTTAGATATTCCAGAGGCCTCTAATCAAGAAATGTTTTCAATTTCCTCCCTCTGTGTTCCTCTTCTTGACCTCTGGTCCTCCTGGTAAAGCTAGACGTGTACTGTAACACCCGGGACAAAGCAACTCTTTAATCTTCCGCTCCTCATTAGAATTACTAATGTGTCTGCAGCTGGCGAAAGGTGAGTGACTCTCTACTTTGTGCATGTGTGCATACATGCATGCGTGCGCGTCTCGCATTTGGCCTAGCGGGGAGCGAATACTTGAATAACAGCCTAATAAATATCAGGGTTGCTTTATTGGTTTTGAAGCATATTTGCCGTTTGTTCGGAAACACTAAACCGTGGAAGGTTCCTGGCAAAGTGGCAGGGTGGTGCTCCGTTCTGGGTCACGGAGAACGCGGAGGAAATCTACACTGACATTAACAGGCTGCTATAGGAAGTGTTTTTGGATTAAATTAGCATGGCATGAGCGCTCGGCTATAGGGGCAAGGGCACGAGTGAGAGGAGGTTTGGCGTTAAGGGGTGCGCTGAGGAGGGGGCACCCCAGCCCGGTGGACAGGTGAAGATGATGCCAGAGCAGAGGGATCGCATAACGAAGGTGTCAAGGGCATCCAGAGAGTTGCGTTATCTGTTACAGAGGATAGAAATTAATGGACGAATCACAGGATGGAGGCAATGCCGAGACTCGCTGGTTTCAAAGTGATACAGGGGGGGCGTCGGTGAGTCACGTGCAAATGCCGTGACGAGCAGAGGGACCTGCTGGCTGCAAAGTGATTCTATCGCAGTCTCGAGGAGTCACGCAATCATTAGTGAGGGAAATTTACAGGACAGGAAAGAGGACATTAGTTTTACATACTGTATATACAATCATATGCTACCACAACAGCATACCTTGACATTATTGTCAAGACATATAAAATTGTCTGTTTTTTACGACTTCTTTCAAGACAGTCACTTGTTTTGATTCATTTATTGCAATAAATAGAAAGAAAATCATTTTGCACCATTAGATATGCAGAAACATTGTTGTGTGGCTTAGATAATTATTATCATCATCATCATCATCATGACTATAATTATTATTATTATTATCAGAGAAGCAATGCAATTGTATTTAATTTCTCGCCATTCTCGCTTGATGGTCAGCAGCTGGAGCTCTCCTTGTTGGACGCTCTGACATTCAGACTCCTGACATATTGGCTGATGAAAAGCATTGTGGAGCTCTCTTGTAAAACTGATGTTGTGAAAAGGACAATGGGAATTCTGCCATTTTTTTTCTCATGGCTGTAAAAATCATTCATGGTTAACATTTCTCCCTTGCCGGACGTAGAACAGGAACATTTTACTCCCTGTGTTTCCACATACTGTATATCAGG
This sequence comes from Colistium nudipinnis, assembly GCA_016785305.1. Classification (NCBI taxonomy): domain Eukaryota; kingdom Metazoa; phylum Chordata; class Actinopteri; order Pleuronectiformes; family Rhombosoleidae; genus Colistium; species Colistium nudipinnis. The sequence goes on from JAFBJU010000621.1 coordinate 142,690, forward strand.
CGCTCCGTGCCCAGATGTTTGTACCTGCACAGTGCTGAGACCCACCCCTGTGACCAGGTGATATCCTGGCCACCATCATTTACCATTGGTTACATTGTTTTTAGGGTTGCAGTGAAACTGAAATTTCGCCCCCAATTTCCCATGGATTTTGAGGAGTGTGCCCCGGCTCTTTGTCCTTGAAGGAGGGTCACAAAACCTGGAATGCACAAGGAAGGAAGTCACAGGAGCAAGGCTATCTCGCACTCGCCCCCTTCCCTTACTTCCCTCCTCTTTTGTTTCCCGCTCCTTCTCTTCCTGATAAAGGAGAGAAGGGATGATGGAGCAAAAAGGTATAAGTAGGTCCCCGGGGTGGGGGTCGGTGTGCGTACGAGCGCACATGTGTGTGTGCGCGCATGTATGTTGTGGAAGGGTTAAGCGTTTCAGGGGCGGCGGTCTCCCCTCCTGGGCTGTCTCTCGTCACGCTGTTGACCCCCCAGGAAGCTTTAGATGTCCGTCTGGCTTCATAATTCTCTTATCGGCCAAATCTGGGAGATAAGGAAGGGGGGAGTTGAAAGTGTAAACCCAGCACCACTGCCCTGGAATCCAGTTGCAGCGGCTTCCATTCTTTACCTACCTGCCTGGGAGACCTGTTAACTTTGTGCGCGCCGTGTCCGTGTGCTCGTTGCGGCGCACAGAGCCTCGTATCCAGGAGGTGTGTGTGTGTGCGCGTGTGTGCCTGTATGCCGCCCACCCCCGCCGGTGCTGATATGGTTGCCCCCCCACATGCAGGTCTGCTGGAGTATGATTGATCTGGGCAGAAGTAGTGGTCACATCCTGAACTGGAGTTGATTTCCTCTCCTCCCCAAATACAGACCTGGTGTTTATCATAGGCTCAGTGTCATGTTTGTATGTTTTCTTAGATCAGTGCTGTTATGGGAGGCGGTGCGGCGGTTGGTGCGGGCCTGAGACGAGGAAGAGGAAGGGGAGAAGGGAAAAACAGAGGGCTTGAAATCAGAGAGTGTTTTCTCTTTCTGTCTTCCCTTCTCCCAGGCATAAATCTCCGTGGGGACAGAGCGGATGCAGCTACCCAGGGGAAAGTGCTAATTAATCGACTGAGGACAAAAACGATTTTTGGACCAAAAGCAGCAGCTTTATATAAGACGCTGTCACTTGCAGAAGTTCTGTTTGATGTCAACAGTGTTTTTCTCTCTGTGCTCTCCCTTACAAACAAGATTGCACGAGAAATGTGCCTATGTTTACCGTGCAAGAAAAATGACAGCCTAGGCAATTTGTAACGGCATGCACTGAAAAAAAAAATCAACACATATAAAATGATTCTCATGTTTGTATGTTTTCTTAGATCAGTGCTGTTATGGGAGGCGGTGCGGCGGTTGGTGCGGGCCTGAGACGAGGAAGAGGAAGGGGAGAAGGGAAAAACAGAGGGCTTGAAATCAGAGAGTGTTTTCTCTTTCTGTCTTCCCTTCTCCCAGGCATAAATCTCCGTGGGGACAGAGCGGATGCAGCTACCCAGGGGAAAGTGCTAATTAATCGACTGAGGACAAAAACGATTTTTGGACCAAAAGCAGCAGCTTTATATAAGATGCTGTCACTTGCAGAAGTTCTGTTTGATATCAACAGTGTTTTTCTTTCTGTGCTCTCCCTTCCAAACAAGATTGCACGAGAAATGTGCCTATGTTTACCGTGCAAGAAAAATGACAGCCTAGGCAATTTGTAACGGCATGCACTGAAAAAAAAAAAAAAAAATCAACACATATAAAATGATTCTGAATTTTTTTTAACTTCATTTTGATAGTAATTATTTTTTCTGTTTGATTGTACAATTTAAAAATAGGGCAGCATGGCGGAGCAGTGTTAAGCAGCGAGATCTGTGTGGTTGGCACGATGTCCCCAGTTGTCTCTGTATTTTGGACCTGTGATAGGTTGGTGATGGGATGGCTGATGTATTTACCATGAATCTGCCATTTATTCAAACTTTTGTTGATAGCAAGTTCGCTGGCAAATTTCCTTTAAACTCCAAGTAGAAAAATGTGACTTTTAAATAAATAATAAGTCCTTAATAATTTAAACAAGTTACAGGGGGAAGGAGGGCAGAAATACCTAACTCCTCAGAACCCCATAAACAAGAGAACCTCACAGGGAATCTAGGCACATTACAGAACAGCGCAGGCAGACAGACAGACCAACAAGAGTCACCAACACAGGCGCGCGCATACACACACTTTATAGACTGCATGGAATCAGGGAGAACGAGACACAGGTGTGACTAAACAGACACAGGTGAAACTAATGAGGGCGGGACAGGCAATCACACAGGGAGGAAACTACACAGAGGAACTCAACAGAGACACCTAGGGAGAGTGACTACACAATGAAACAGGAAGTAGAACAATACAAGTATGATTAAAATGATAAAAATAAACTCACAATCAAACAGTGCGGGATGGATCATATCAAACATTACCAAAAGGGATTAAGTGTTTTGTTTGTCAAAATTTACAAATACTGTAGAGGGGAAATGCTATGTAGCTACTCTCGGGACTGAAGCAAAAAAAAAGGGAAATGAAATTTAGGATTCTGCATTGAAAACGAATACACCCGCCAGTTTGACCCGGACTGCAGGCGGTGCAGTGTTTCTGTAGTACAAAGTAGCACATGCTTCACCCTCTTGCTGCCCAGCGTGTAATTCTTCAGAGTAGTTTCCTGTGCTTCGCTGTTGTGAATCACCGGCTGGCTGCTTCGCCAGCAGCTGGATGACGTGGCTCCAGTAATAGATGGCGCCTTTTGGGGTAATTAATAATCAAAGGTGTAATATGGATGCGCCAGGTTTACGGGGCTCCAAATGAGGTTTTTATGCTCCCATTCTCCCAGGGGCTATATTGACTCATGCCGTAAAAACGAGTTTTTGGTTTGTATCACTCAGTGATATGTTGGCTTAATTGAGTTTGACCCCGGCCTCCTCTTTTGTTGATGGCGCGGTAATTATTTTATTTCTAAGATGCCGAACACCTTATACTGAAAACAGGGTCTGAAACCCTCATGAGTGACTGGAGACTTTGTGAACTCACCGTCCTCTTCTTCCTCTGCAGCGCCTTTCGGCGAAGCTTCAGATTATAGAGCAGGCTGGCTGGAGCTTCTCAGGGATATCACAGGAATTGAGTAATCGTATGGCATGACAAGATCCTGCCCTCTAATTATCCTCCACTTGCTGCAGCAGTTTTTTTTCCCTTGTCTGGTTTTTCTTTCTTTACGCTTCTTTCGTCCCCTCGCTGCTGTGTTGTCACCGTCTCACCCCTTTCATCTGTGTCCTCAGCTGATAGTGGTGTGGTGTGAATTGGAGGGCAGAGCGTGTTCACTGAACAAATGACACGGCATCACTTACACGCCACTCTCTTCTCCGTGTAATGACCTTTGGCCTTCCGCCACATCCGCACAAACTGTACCCACAGCACACCGTGACTCTACCTAATTGCTATGATTCATATCTGACAAGTCAAGACATACATCTAAAAAATATATAATAATATATAATATAATATAATATAATATTTGAATGGGTTGTTACTAATACTAATTACACACTAAAGGAAAAACGCACATGACAATTTAGTTCCTTAATTGACACATAGAGGAAGGACACCTAACAACACTGTCGCTTGTGCTTGCTCACTGTGCGTTTGTTGCACTGTGAGTTTGTTGACTGTGACGAACTGAACTACAAACGTCTTACAGCCACCTTTCACGGACAGCCGACGAGTATTTAGCATTAAAAAGGAGTGTCTCTCATTGTGAGTTTGCTTATTGAGTTTTCTCACACATTTTCTTTTTTGTCTTCTATTCGTTAGGATTCAGAGGTAATGTCTTTGAAAGCATGCATGTTTTCCAAGCGTCCACACGGCACTATCCATCCTTTGACCAGTTTTAGATACGTAAGTTCCTGAATAGTTGATAGGTACTACCTGTTTTGATGTTTCTGCGTTTTGAGTGTTACATCGGTGACAGCTGGTTTTATGTCGATCTTCCACCTTACATTGATTAGGAGTTTACTGAATCGACCATCAATACTCCTTTTCTCACTGCCTGTGAAGCACTATGGGTAAGGGTCACTAGCCCACATCAGGTTGTGTAATTGATGTCATTTGTTTAAAAGCTCTCTGCTCATTGTGAGTGACAGACGCTCCCTTCCTTCGGCTCTTTGATGCTCTAACTTACTCTGGAGACATATTACCTGAAAAAAATAAGATGACATACTGTACCTCATTAGAGTTGTGTTTAGATTTGATCTCAACATCTTTCTGTGACTCTCTTGATCGGATGCCAAGAAATGTCAACCCCCCCATCCCCGTACATTACCTGTGGCGGGGCATACGTAGCAATCTAATGAATTCACGTCCGATACCCACAAATGTTTATTATGGATGCTTTCCCCCCCAATACTCACTTAATCAGGAATAATGTGATTCATGTCCGCCATATGTTTCTCATGAAGTTGAATCTTGAGGAATGTGGACTTTGGTGAGAAGCTGCTATGATTTGTGAGGTGTGTGTGGTGGAAGGACAACAGGGGGATGGGAGCCTGCAGGGGGATTTTCCCCTCTGCACAGCCACAGGGCTCCCAACCTGTTTACCTACACACCAGGGCCCTCCCTCCTGTACTTTACTCGCACAGTTATACACTCACTTATTTAGCCATGTGTTTTAAACGTCTCTGTGTCTATTTCCGCACTTGCGCTCGAGCATGCATGCATTCACTTTTTGCTCTTGGCAGCTACGACGTACGTGGCCAAATATCTACACGTTTTCCCAGGCTTTCGGGCCAAGCCTAGTCCCCACAGTGTGACCCTTGACACATGGGTCCCGGCCCATTTTGAGCTCATATAGGATGAGGCAATGCAGGACCTGGGGAGGATAGCGGCGAGCAGACACTAGTGGGAGCAAGGACAGGCTTTCTCCCTCTCTCTCTCACTCTGCACAGAAAGAAATGGAGCAACATGCAATGACTTGCTGACAGAGCTAGTTGGATTGGGACCCTGTCCTCCTCTTCCGTCTCTCCCAGATGGACCTCACAGAGAGAGAGAGAGTCTGCGACGTGGAGAGGCGGCGACAGTGATGGGACGTTGTCTGCCTGCCACACGCCTCAGTCAGAATCGGAGGCCGGACTCTCTTGGCCCTCCGCGCTGCAGGGATGTCTCTGTCAGAGACTGATGCTGATGGCTTCCCCAGCTCCGCCGCTGACCTGCAGGGCAGGAGACTCAGTCCATCCGACGGAGCATCGCATGAGTGGATAAGAGGGAGTCTTGTTCTACGAGTGTGTAACCTGAGATGAATTATTGCACAGCTTGTGTTCCATTTTTGTCAGTTTACCTATGTTTTCATCTCTTGGGGATTTGTTAGAAATGTGCAAAGTTGTTGTACTCTGACAAGAATAATAGTGCGTAGCATACTTCAGTGCTACAGGGGGTTTCCTTATAGCACACACACACTCACTCTCAAAACTAAACTTTAGCCACCCCAAAATAAAAAACTGGGCTGAGCCCACCAGCTCAGCCCAGTGTCTTAGTCTCTCTGGTTAGTCCCTCTCCCAGGTGCCTCAGGTCCTGAGTCCTTTTGAAGGCTCATCCGGCAACACACTTCAGGTGTGTCGGCTTCTGAGCTCCTCCAGGGACTCGTTTACTGACCCACTTCAGGTGTGTCAATAAACACACCTGGGACTGCTAGGAACTCCCCAACATCTCGCTTTCGTTGTGGCATTACACTATAGCATGTCCTCATAACAATATGGCGTTGAGGTCTCGCCATCAGTTTCATGTTGTTGTTCATGACCACTGACAGTACACCATAAGCTGCCCCACTCCCTCCACATGGTCCTAAAACCGAAAACCTAACCAAGCATCTTTTTTAACAAATTGAAATGAAAAAGCCGTGACCCTTCAGCAATTTAAACCATATTTTACTATTATTTTATTTATATATTTTTTATTTCTTTATTTTATGTCATCGTGATGGCGAAAGCCCGGTACACCTGCTGCTGATACTCAACTTTCCAACTCATATCCGAGGATGTTGGCACATACCCATATGATTGCCTAAGTTGGAGGACTTGTTGTTATTTACACTGTCATAGACATATGAAAACATCCCACAGGATATTCAGATAAAACATGCGGACAGACTGTACACTGTCCGGTAACACGAAACACACACTGCACATGTGTGACCGTATTTAGTTTTTGTCTAGCTCTGTGACTTTCTGTCTCGCGACTGAAGCCAGAGCCGGACTCGGCTCCCCGTAGGCTTGCCGCAGAGGGAGGGATAGACGCATATACGTGTGTGTTTTTAGCCTTACAGAGGATCCCAGAGACCCTAGCCTTTGACTAGAATGTCACAATTAGTGAAAGTTCGGCCTGGATCCCATCATGCACAGGGTGCGTAATTGTTGTAGAGTAACACAGCCTTGGTTTCTAAACAGCTCGGTCTGGAGGGGCCGAGCACAGAGGTTTCACTTATTTCTCAGCGGTGTCGTTTCAATCTCCGACCCTGCACATTTTTCTACGTCTCTGTTCATTACGCCAGGAGATAAATACGACCACGCTAATTGTATGACTGTTATGAAAAAGGAGAATTCCTGCTCTGTTTTGTAATATCTTCTCCCACAGAGGAGGATCGTTGCAGGGCTCCAGAGCTGGCTGGATTGTGTCCCACGATCTCACGACTGTACGTTCAAGAATCTCTATCTGTCCCTTCACGCCAACCCCTGGCCCCCAAACCATATTATAGGCTCCTCATTGACCCAAGAGGATCAGGGGTCTGCTCATAATCACATGTCCCTCTTTATAAGCTCCCTGTCTTATTAAAGCACCTCATGGATGTATTTAGGGGCTACAAATCATATTTTGTAATATAGGCGCATAGGGGGACCATTTTCAAGGAGAGTGTGTGTGTTTGTGTGTGTGCCTGTGTGTTCAGTCATCTTATTTTAACCCCAGGAGACCTCAGGGCAAACTGTGAGGGACACATACACACAAAACACACACATGTGTCATCGGGGGCGGAAAGAAGCCAATCCTCTGATCAAAGAGGGGCTGCGACGGGGGAAATGAATGTGTTTTACTGTATCATCATTTGTAAGGTGGACATTTCAGACATTACGATACAGCCAGAGGCATGTGTGCATGTGTGTGGGTGGGTGCATGTAAAGTTTTTGAAATGTGAAATGATCAAAGCTATGATACCGGGGATTTTTTTATTTTAAAACATCATAGTCCTCTGTAGTTTAAAGTAATGAAAGGAAGGAACCTGCACCCTTTAAAAAAAGCTCAAACTAACCCTAAAAATTGGGCAAAATTAATCACATTCTGTAAACAACCTATATGGTTATTGTCCTCCTTGTAGAGTCAGATGTTCTGTGCACTGTGCATTGTCCTATTGGATTTATTTTACTCATACACAACTAAATTAACATGTCATGACTGCAAATTTGTTACATCAATATATACTGTTTATTCTGATATATATTGTATTGAGCTATAGGGGTCAATATTTCCCTAGTTGTCATTAGGCAGCTCTTAAATGTTTGATAATTCATTATTGGGCAAAAGTGTGATATGAACGTAATATATATATATGTTTTTTTTTTCTAAATATTGGCACAATCACTTCCAATTCACACTCACGAGACCCAAACAAATTGAATCGTTGCCGGTCATTGCACTTGTTGTGAACCTGTTACGGATTACAGCAGGTAAAGAGCAGACAGGAGCGAGAGAGAGGCAGATTGTCAGGAGTGAGACGGAGGGGGGGTTTGAGGGACGGAAAGAGAAGTGTGTTAAATGTGGGCGAGTTGACGTATGGTTAGCCTACTTTCCATTATTATTACACCGAGGGACGGCTCCCTTCCCACTGTGGTGATCCAGCCTCCTCTCTGTTTGCTTAGTCGAGTGGTTCCATATGGAAGAGCACACCAGTGCAGCATCTGGCACAGCGGAGACAGGAGACAAACAGGTCCCAGGAAGGACACACGTGCATTTACGGCAACTATGCCCACGCCTCGACACAGATCCTCATGTCAGCTCCAGGGCACGCAACTGCTCTCTGTCAGGATGATGCTTTGAAGCGTCATTTTTTAAACCCTTTTTTTTTTTGCATCGAGCAAACAAGAACCACAAAGTGTTGACCTGCTGTGGAAGGTCTGCTGTATGCAGAGAGATTGCCTGGAATAAATCGGGAAATGCACCGCAGGTTTTAAGTGCTTTTATTAACACTTCCGAAGCGGGGAATGTTCCCTGAACTAAGGAAGAGCTATTTAATTAACCTTCTTATAGTGCCCATTAACACACTCCACACACCGGAGAGCAAAGAATGTGGGGGGAACAACTAAAGGCTTGAACATTTATCAACTTCACTGTGCGTATAGATGAATCCTACATCATACACTGCCAGAGAAAATATGGAGCCTTCTCCAAAACGTTGATCATGATACAACCAACGGCCTCAGGCGTCTGTTTCCTTCGTCTTATGGCGGTATGCGCAAAGTTGAAGAAACTGCTAAAATTTAAACCACAACGGTCTCTCATTGTTGGTGTGTTTTTTTGTTTTATTTTCTGTGAAACATTCGAGCCATCGAGTGCTGCTGCAAAGCCTGCTGCATCCCAGCACTGTGTTGAGGTTTTTGTAAAACCGCACTCAGTGGATGCGCCACCTCAGGGCCACAAGCACGACATCTGACCAGAGCATGTGAAACTACAAAAAGTCTAAAAGTGTAGGATGTTTTTGATGTGACGCTACAATATGTATGCAAACAGTGGTACTGCAATATATTACTTAAAAATGTTTTCGTACTCATTACCAGTGTCAAGGGTACTAATACTATAATCATAACAAGCGTAATCACTTGTAACTCATGCTGAGAAAAAATAATCATACATTGTGCGAAGGGATTTATATTTTTCTTGTAAACGTAGTGGAAAAAAAGCATTTCATGGGGTTACCTAAGTGAAGTAGAAACACCTCATGGTGCAGTAAATCCCAGCGCAGCTCTAATCGCAATGGACGTTGGAAAATATACTCGAAAATAGTTGGAATGTTTGACCAGAACGACACCATCATGCTTACTTTCAGCGCGGCTTGGAGCTGTCGTCGCCGCCATGATGCATGTGTGAGTCCGGTTTGTTTGTGCAGCCCAACACAGCGAGGAGGATTATTACCAACAGTAGAACTCTCATCCTTCAACATCCAAACATTCCTCATCCCGTGGAGAGAGGGACGACGGTTTTGGGTGTTGGAGAGGAAGTTAAACAATGACTCACTTTACTGACAGACAAGAGAAAATCGATATCACATGTCAGAAGCAAAAAAAAAAAGAGCCTTAGAAGCATACACCTGGTTGCTTTCTGCCAGAGTTGAAACACGCTTATAGTGCTTGAATTCCCTTTTTCTGCATGTGCATTGATTAGCCTGAAGCACTGAACATGCAGCTATTGTTTTCTTTTAACCAAAGACCTCCCCTGGTCCTCATCACCCTCTCCTAGGTCCCCTTTTCTTTCCTCATATGAGCTGTAGGGCTTCACAACCACTACATTTTTTTGTTCTTTTTTTAGGGGGGGTTTAGTGAAGATAGGGCTTTTTTTTTTAAGCGGGGGGGGGTGTACATGTTGTTAACCCTTGTTTCACACCAGCTGCTCAGTACAGGAGGGTCACAGCTCAGCCTGTAGCAAACTTAATATACCTCAGGTGTTTTTCTTACACCACTGCCCCCCTTGAACATGGACATACACTGGCCACACTGTGACCATGTTTCTATAATGGCATTTTGTTATAGCAGCGGAACAGAAGGTAGATGGGGCCCATCAAAAACAGTGACTTACTGTTGGAAGAAATACTATACAAGTAGCCAAAACTCTCATTACGCATTTTATGAAATACCACAAGGTAAAAGTTTCTAAAATGAAACTTTGTGGCCGAGTCAATGACACGGTCATTGGGGTATCCTTCATTGGGCTGTCCTCGCCTCGCTGTAGCGTCTTTTATTGTGCATAAATGTCTCAGCGCTGCCACAGACCATGCCCAGTCAAATCCAAGATCGGACTGTCACTCAAAACGCTCACAAATGTTGGCCCGCCTTGCCTCATTCACACTTTCGTCAGTCTGATACCAACATGAGTCTTGTCAGTCAGTGTGTTGCTCAAAAGAAAAGGTAGGGTTTCTCCTTTTTTAATCTCAAACCATTGAAGAAACACACCCCTACAACGTCATCTTTTTGACAGTAGCAATGGAATAGGGTGATCGAATAAACGAGGCTGGGCTGCCGGCAAGAGCTTATGCTCAATGACCCAGGAGATACAAGCAACATTAACTCACCTGTAATTCTTGGTTGAACTAAGTGGCCCTGGACAGGTGGGTTCCACACACTTTTTTCCCATGCACATTAAACCACACTGCTTAAAGCAGTTTTAAACAACATGGTTGCCAGAGGGTCAAAGGGCAACTGCATACTAGTGGCTAATGGTAGCAAATAATGTCAATCATACCAAATGAGCCACTGGTGAGACTCGCTCCTGGTTCCCATTGGAATTCGAGGAATGAACTCACCGGGGTGAAGTCCATTCTCTGGAATCAAAGCGAACCCCTTTTATCTCTGCAAGCTTTGATATTCTCTCTCTCTCTCGCTCTTTCTCTCTCTCTGTTTTGGATAGAAATAACAAGTGTGATACTTGATGATCTGCTCGTCCTTGTGCCTCATCCAAGTATCAAATAATCAGCAGCACAATAAACTCAAACCTTAGTCTTCGGGATATTAGTAATGCAAGTGCGGTTAGCATGAAGCTCAGGTGCCGCCTCACAATGACGCTACAATAGATGTAGACTCCAGGAGATGTCAACAAAAAACTGGTGGAATTTCGTAGGTGCTTAACCGTCAGATTGCATGTGATTTTACTTCCTCGACAATTGCACTAGTGGTGTGCATGGTAACACATAAAGAATGCAGCACAGCTGGAACTTGCCTGTACAATCTCATGCAATATGTAGGTTTCTTGACAGGAAACCACAGAATGGGAAGGAAGAATACAAAATGAAATAAGACGGAGTAAAGCTGCAGCTCCTTCTCACGAAAGGGGAGGAGGTTGGGGCATCTGATTGGGATGCCTCCTGGGCACCGTCCATTGGAAGTTTTCAAGACACGGAGAGTTTATAGAGACTATATGTCTCATGGCCCAGGATTACCTCAGGATCACAAATATTATCTAAAAAAAAGGTTACTGGAACGAAGGACTACTTGACTGCTTCGCTTGACCCGCTGCCACTGTGACCCGACCTCAGATAAGCAGCAGAAAATGAATGGATATTCACGATTCAAAGTCTTTGTGCCACAGATGGGTCAAATGCAGAGGTCCAATCCCCCGACTTGTGTGTTTGCATGTGCATGTTTGTGTGGGACGATGCGCTATTCTAATTCCAATTCTTTATAAAGTCCCATTGGTGAATAGAGCCAATACGTTGTCTGAAGATGACTTAAAGAACATGCTTTTACCCAGGAGACACCCCTCACGTAAACCAAACTAAAAATAATTCCAGCAGGTGTGAACGCCTCTCACACACACACATCTCCTGCTGTGAGCCGCATGTGTGGAAAGGGAGCTCCAGACATAGTCAAAGACATTGTCAGGAGTTCATCTGTGAAAGCTTTACAGAGATTATCCCTGCAGAGCCCTCTCACCTCTTCTTTGTAGATTATTTGCTCTGTGGTCCCGTACCTTCTCTAGCACCTCATATTTCTGGACTGACTATGGACATGTTGGCTTATGTTAACTTTTTTCTGAAACTGCTTTTTTACTGGCTTCACTCATCCTCCCCCCCCCCCCCCCCCCCTGCTTTTTTACTGGCTTCACTCACCCCCCCCCCCCCCTCCCCCATCGTCTCTTCTTGCTGCAGAGGTGGTGAACATCCCAGGCCAGCCCTGCTCCCTGATAGGTCCAGCTGGGTGGTGATGTAGAGCCAGGCCAACTGGGAGTGATGGCTCGTGATGTGTAATCCACACAGAGATGTCAGGGGGCATATCCCACATTCCCACAGTTCAGCGGTGCTCACCCCAGGTCTCTGCCACTGCTGCAACACCGCCACCCACCCCACCGTCAAACCCCCTCAACCTCCACTATGATCTCTCCCCGAGGCTGCGTGACTGGTGAAACAGCACAGTGTGTGTATGTGTGAGTCAAGGATGGGGGGGAGGTTTGCCCCATTCAGATTTACATCTTTCCCTTAAGAGAGATCAATAACCTTTTTATGTGGAAACTCTGAGAGCTCTGTGACCTCATATTTCAACTTCAATATTTTCTGGAGCCACTTTGTCACATTGCACTGAGACTGGATGAAAACCACCGGGGGAACTCGGCACATTGCCTTCTGACAGGTGACGTGTGTCCGTAGGTGTTCGCGAGTGTGTTGGGGAAAAAAAAGTTTGTGTTAAAGAGGTGGCAAGGAGAAGAGGCTGAAGGCAGGGATGTGGACTTTTGGAGGGAGAGCTCAGTTCAAATTCCTCTTGGGAAAACACACACATGTCACTCAGTGTTTTAGCAGTTTTATGGCCCGGCTTTAGGGCTGTGTTGCATGAGAGAGATTGATGTACCTCTCAGCGAGGACAATGTGCTGTATGGCTGTATGTGTCAGGAAGGTTGGCTAGTGCACACCAGCTGCCCCCAAGTGTGTGTGTGTGTGTGCGTGTGTGTATGTCTGGATGTGCAGTTGTGATTGTGTGTGCGTGTCTGCCACATAATATAATGCATACTCTAGAGTAAAAATGGCCAAACCAAATTTTATAAATGTGCAATGCCTCTTTAATTCTCTTTATCCATAAATGTATCTAACTGTTGATAACAGCCTGAGTGATGGAAGAATTACTGACCCGAGACCATTTACTTAAGTAAACAAATATGCAATAAAACAATGCTAAAATAGTATTACATCCAAAAGAGTACACATATCATCAACGAATGAATGTGTTGCATGTAAGTAAACATTTGTCTCTTTACAACAGACTGCTGACATCAAGGACAGAAGGTTAACGAGAGCTGTGCAACTAAACTAAATCCCTTAAAGGCGGGGTAAGTGATGTTGGGAAATGACTGTTGATTACCTTACCATTAGCATGGACTGTTTATGACCGTTCCCATGGAAACGCATTTCTAGACTTCGGTCTGGCTTCCCCTTGCACCTACCCGCGACCCCTCTGTGCACAATCACAAAAGTAGAACAAAGACGTCCTGTTGTTTGGTTATGCTAGTCAATCTTTATTTCTTTATTTAATCATATTCTTTAGTTGTGTCCAGACTGTAGTTGAGTATGTAACCTGTAATGATAAAACGTCTTACTTCAATGCTTACTGTATGTGTAGTACTTGAGTAAAAAAAACAACGTCACACTCTGGCTTCATGTTTATCTCTCTTTCATCTTTGGGATCAGTCAATGGGTCCATTCATTTGCTTTGCACCACTCCCGAGCTCTCTATCAGCTTCATAACACGAGTGTTCCTGTGCCCTCTTCCTCCCCAAAGTTCAGCTTCGTCTTTTAACTCTCTCAAAGTGTCCCTCTTTGTTCTAAATGACAGACAAGAAGTATATCACAGTAAGCCGCAATGACACTCAAAAGCAAGTATTTTTACAACCTGCAAGCATCAGTGACCAAATCTAAAAGATTGGTTAATTCCGCTGTTGACCTGATTAGTGGCCGGTGGATGTGTCTACGAGAGGCAGCCAAGCCTTTTCAACTCAGCAAGGTGCCGGGGAGAGAGGGTAATGAGCTTTAAGCTGCACTGCTATGCCTCTCCCTTCCTTTGCTTCGCCACCTTTCAAGTCCAAGCTCATTTTGAAGAGGAGGCTCAAAGCTGTAAACCCTCGTAGCAAGTTCTGGGTTCGCTTTGCCAAGCGACTCTGAGAAAACTTATGGACGTGAAGGGCCGCATGTGACCCCCGTTCTCATTCTGTTTTAAGACGGAAATCTTCTGCTGTTTTTTTTTAATCCCATCTGAGCCAAAAGAGCCAACGTTAAGAGCAGCGGGATAAAACTGAGGTTGAAACAGGTCACGTGACTTTTATTTAACATTGACTTCGTACCATCCCTCATTCTGTCCACATGGGTGTCATAAGTATGTTTATCCATGTGTTTTATGCATACAGGGAGTTTTCCCTGTGTCATGTATGTGTGCGATGGCGTGTGTGACAGGACTCACTAAAATCATAAACAGAGCCCCGCTCCCTCCTCGCTTGCCAAACGTGTTCCAAGAAGCCAACAAAACAATTGGGTTCAGTTGAATTTGGCACTCCAAATTGACCCTAAAAACAATTAAGTCATAGGGACCATTAACTATGTATAACCATCATAAAACATGTTCCTGAGCAAGAAAAGAGTAAAGGGGGTAAAACCGTGGTCACAGGAAATGAGGTAATAAGGACTGCACAGCTAGTCAACCTGTCTTGCTGCTGCAGTGCCTCGCTGACCTGAGGGGAGCCAGATGAACTTTTTTTTTTCTTTCTTTCCAGGGTGGAGAAAGGGAAGGGAAGGGTGGCTTGGAGGGGTGAAGGGGTGGCTGGTCAGTGGGTGGGGGTGAGCGGGGGGATTTGAGCAAAGCACGCTCTCTAATCTTGCACTCAGCCAAGCGATCTCATGATGCAGGAGGCTTAGCCACTGCAGTGAAAGCAATCTAATGGCCAATGAGTAATCAACACTATTGCCTGTCTCGACTAATATCCCCACGGTCTAGTCCGCTGAAGCAAGGAGAGTTCTCTGCTTCACAGAAGGAAGGGGAGGGGAAAAGGGGGGGGGGGAAAAGTGCGAGACACAAAATAAAGACATAAATATGCGTTTGATTTAGTTTTGGATGCGGCAGAGACTTCCTTCCCGACCATCAGGAGTAACATTTGTTTGGGAGACTCGAAGGAATTTAAAAGCTGTCACATGGTTGATTCATTCCCATAAAGCAGTATGTTTTGCATGCTCAAAGCCCCTTTCCCAGCTTGCTTAAGAATTTCAGCATAACCTGTATGACTATAATCAAGGGATCAACTGAAGGATAACAGAGAACATAATTCTTCGAGATTCCTCGGAGCAAAAACGCAAAAACATGTCTGGTTCTGAAAAAAAAAGCCCTCTTCATTGTTTTTGGATTCCAGCTCCTGATTTTTCAGCCGCACTGGCATGGCGCGCCGTGCGTGGCATGAGGGAGCACAATGAATCAGATGGATTAATGAGAGAGAGGGGCTTGTTTGATTAGATTTATGGAACAGCTTTTTATTTAGCTGGACGAGTTACGTGGCCTGGCAGCTGCGAACGAACCCGTCTCCCTGGTTGTAATTTGACGTGCCAGCCCCGCCCCTTCTGTGATCCGGGCCGGATCCACCTGCCATGTCAGAGAGCGTGCCAAGTCCCAAGAATAGGTAGGAGGGGGTACCTGCTCATCACCCATCTGCTTGTTTTTGGGGGGTTTTACTCACTGTATTCTCCTTCTCGTTACAGGAACCCTCCTGCGTGTGTTTTTATGGCTTTCAGAATCACTTGCACAGTTTGACCTCGAGCCAAAATAAACTTCAACTCAAACGTAACATTTTTGGCCATGTTTTTAGAATTAAATCCACACATTACAGCCCTTCGTGGCTTTGGCACAGCTCGGAGCGGATGAAATGTTCAATTAAAAAGCATTTCATCGAACGGTCTCCCAACCAAATCCAAAGGAATCCGCCGTGCAGTCAGCACTGCTCTAATTTGGACTTAAATAAAGAGATGAGGTCCCGACTGTAATTGTTATAAACAAGGGAAACTTGAGCAGAACCGTCTGCAGAGACCACAACCGTTTTCCCTCCTAGGCCAGTGTATTAGTTGAGTTTATTGTACAATACATTTCTACTAATAGACAGGAAATATTTTCATGCCAACATAGCAGTGGCTTTTCATAATTGGTTCAGTTTGTGCTCCCCTCTCCATTCATCTCGCATTGTTACAGTCATAAAGATTAGTTGCTAAAAGATTTGACATGCCCATTTATCTCATACTCCCACAGTGACTTTGGTACCGTATAAACGAATTTCAGCGTGACATTATAACCCAAACTGGGAGAATGATGTTCCAGTTCAGGGCAAACATGCGGGCAACGTGTAATAGCTAATAGCTCTTTTGTTTTCCTTAATTCATGTTTTATATAATGTTCAGTTAGCGCTTTTACTTGAATTGGCCTTGAGGTTTTTTTCGGATTCGGCATGAAGGGGGTTCGGAGTGGATCACTCCACCGAAGCCAGTGGCAGGATCCATCTCTCACGAAGAAGAATAGCAGTGAAAGCGGAAGCCAGCTAACCTCTGTCAAAACTGCCATCCATCACTCGGCGTTTTAACCCCGGCCACACTGAAAGACGGCCAATTACTTGGGCCAGTGGATGAAATAAATACGTCCTCACATTAGGGCCCATTACCAGGCCTCGCTCTCCCATTTCTCCCCCTGGTCTGCGGAGGCACTGAGCGGTGGCTCGGCCCCGGACCATTATGTCTGTCTGATATCTACTAAAAACTATAGCCCTCTGTTGAGAGGCCTCCATCTACACGGCCTCTGTGGAGCACTCTGACTAAGGGCAAATAGCCCAAATGACTCACTCTGACACTGACAGAAATCTGTGTGTGCGACAATCCCAGTTATCTTCTTCCTGGCTTCAGTTCAATTCCAACTCATTTCTTGATTAATGCCTCGACTC